>MU189286.1:42459-53359 GCA_016904865.1 Pissodes strobi | reverse complement strand
CGGCGTGTATGTACTAAAATGATATCGCAAATATGGAGGTTTTCCACTATTTAAAATTATATGAATAAAACAGTACATATGATAGCTTCGCTATCATACGGAAAATGTGATTTCTATATGGGATATTAAATGAACGCATCATGCACTTTCTGAAAGGATTTAGAAACTCTTGCAGACAATGAATCCTCGTATGCCACATGAAGGTATTCAAAAAGTTATGAAATGAGAGAATCGCACAGGTAGTGTTTAGCTTTTGGGGGCAAAAATATTTAAAGCGATACAAAAGGTTGGCTAAGCTTTTTGCTAATGTGTTCCTTAAAAGATCTCACGCTATCAAAAACGAAACCCAAATTTTTAGCTTCAATTAGAACCTCTGTCTCTCCAATGTAAATTTTAAAATTATCAGTAACAGCGTCCAAATGAGCTTTGTTTAAAAAAAAATATTTGTGAGACATCCGCGTATCGTTGTAACCTAAAATTCCTGATGAAGTCATGCATGTCAACGATATATAAAGAAAACAAAACTGTTCCTAAAATTGAATCCTCAGGCCCCCCTGGTCATTGGTACATAATTGATTTTGTGAACCCCCATCGGGTTGAAGTGAAACATAGCGTACCCGCTTTTAAAAATTTTTGTTGTATTGTAACAGTCTAATTTGGCCAGTGTAAAACATTTTAAAGTTAATTTTATATGCTGCATTTAGCCACGAAACATGCTGTATTCTGCGGCAGGAATTATTGAGTATTGACCTCTTCGGTTAATTAATTCTAAATATATTGATTCGATTTATTGTCAATAAGCTTAAGGTTGCCGCATTTATTATTGTAAATTAATTTTATTCTACATATAGTTTAATGATATAGTTGTATTAGCTTTTATCACTGTTGTGACCTTGAGTAGCTATTTTTATCATCACTTTCTCTTATGTAACCCTCAGCCAGTTTTTGACTATATTTATTTTGGTTGATAAGCGAACTACCGATCGATTAGGTTTGATCAAATAACTAAAATAGGATACTATGTTGTTAGTATAACTTTGCTTAATTTATATTTCATTACCGTAGAACGGCCAGCAAAACGTTCTATATTTTTAAGAGTTGGGTTAATAAAGCCTACTGCCTACTGTAAAGTCTCACTAGATCCGTCAAATTCATATTTTATTTTCAGTTTGAATATTTCATAACTTTTTGGGACCCACGGATTTGCTTTATTTCAATCTCCGGCTGATATTTCATAACTTTTTGGTACCGCTGACTGGCTTGGAATCTCATATTTATCTTTCCACGCGGCCGGGTGTAACTTTTGTAATATTCAGTTGGTGGCCCTGAATGGTAGTAAGAATGGGCTATTCTCTCGTTATTGTTGTTTTCGATTTAGATTTTTAAAGGTTTATCATTTTCGTAGGAGTATTTCCTAGCATTTATTGAAAATTTTAATTTCAGCTCATTAATTGTGGCTTCCGCCGTCGTTTTACAACCATAATAAACGAGAACTAAGTCGTTTATTATCTTAGAATTATTCCTCGTATCGAATCGTTAGAATACGATACGGCAGTTCTTGGCCATACCACTTTTTCTTATTCGACGTTCTTTTTTTTCTAATCTCGTGGTAGTGGAAAGGCAAATTGACTGAAACGGATGCAGAGTTTTTCTAGAAATACTCTTCGGTGATATAGGAAGATTTTTGCTTTAGTGCAGTCATGCTGACTCAGCTTTTAGTATTGCATTTTATACTACTCTTCTAGGTGATATTGGGTTGAGTTCCTAGTTTGTGTTTTGCACGACCGATTTATCGGGATTTAAATACTATGCTTTTTTCTGGAATTAATTTTTGTTCTATTGCTTGTGAAACACGTGTACGCCATGCAGCTAATGGCTATTTTCCATTATTTGTAGAAGATTTCCGGGTTCATTTTACAAGATCGAGACCGTTGATTCTCAAGCCACCCTCCGACTCAGAGAGGCAAATATTGCTAAAGGTTTTTTGTCCAATTTAACGATTTAATTGCCTTATCTGTGTAAGCCTTTTTTTGTACCTACATTCACCACCATTTGCATTGCTTTCCATGAGTTATCTTATCTATTCCTTTTTATCATATTTGAATTTTTAATCTAATGTGACTTTAGTTTTGATCATATGGGGAAGTTTATATTTTTTAGGGGTGATTCATACCTATTTCTTTTTTAAATTCAAGTTGTCTGTATCTTTTGCTGATGGTCACTGAAAATCCATTGAACATTTTTGGGGGATTTGTTTTATAAAGAAAATATATTTATGCAAAGGGGGGGCTATAGTTTTTTTCATTGAAATAAGGGGCTTTGTCTAATTTGTATTGGGTTATTACAGGGTTTTATCTCCGGGCCAGTTTCTATCACCGGACTATACCACAGCCGATTCTATCACCGGGCGATACTACCGCCAGTTTTTGTCTCCGGGCTATACAACAGCCAGTTTCATCACCGGGCTATCGAGTCCTCTACAGGTGTCCGGCGGTGAAGGCGCCGGCGCCGCGGCGTCTTCACCAGAGGTATTTCCTACCTCCCTACTGAGCTCGACGACCGGCTCGAACAGGGTATCTTTCAGAAGCTTAAATTTATTTAATCATTTATTTTTCTGGCCAATTGATATTCGTTTTTTTAATATTCAAATATAAATCTAGTCTTGTCGGCCAAGCCTTAAGATAGATTAATTTTATTTATTAATTTACTCTTATGACAGATTGATATAATTGACTGATTGATATAATCGCTCTTAATCTTTGAATATAAGTCAAAGCATTGACAGCCAAGCTTTAAGATAGCTTTCAATAATTTTATTCTTTATTTATTCATTTGTTTATCGGGTCGATTGATATAATTATTGTAGCCTTTCAATCAATACATATTATTATCGCTATTATAATTGGTGCAGCTACTAACGCATGCATACATATATGTAATAAGCTTAGGTAAACAGAATTGGTCTCCGTGCAATCATCATATTGTACCCTAATTATTAATTACTTAATAGTCTTTGGACATTCCTTTGCTTTTAAGAACTGCAAAAATTTCACTCTAAGATTGTTTCTGTTGAGGAAAAAACCTCGAAGCTAATATATTGATCCGTAAATTTAGATTGCGTTTCCTTGTTAAGTTAAGACTAAGTTTCTTTGCTTGATAAGCGTGCCTAACAACTGCGTACAACACAAACGGAGCTTTTTCAGTTTAGTTGTTAAGAACTGGTGGCGCTCTATGACTCCACTCCCGGAGCCGGTTATTGCAAACACGACTCTCCGGTGTTAGGCTTGTTTTTAATTTCAAATCTTTACTTACTTGCTAACTTTAATAGGAAAAACGTGTTGCAGTATTATCTGAAACATATTGTACCTTATTACGTAAAAAGCCTTACTGAAACCAGACAAGTGATTTGTTATTTTCTTCGACCAATCGTATCGCATCTAAAAGGTTAACCGGTCTAGTAGTTCTAAAACTTTTGCGAAAGCCCAACTGATAGTGTAACGCTCAGTTCCCAAACAAATACAAACCTAATTTACATAAATATACAAGTTTACAATAATCTCCAACTTCACAAAAATCTCCAAGTTCACAATCGGTGGTACAGCGTTTAGTGCAGGAACAATGGCGGCCCCCAGCTTTTAGACAGTGGAGAAGGGTCGTGGTGAGTTATAATGCCTGAGCGCCACGCGGTTAACTTATCGCCATGCCCTGATGCTGGATCTTCAGTGAGATTCGACCAATAACCACGAATTGCTCTCCTCCCCGCTGTAACCTATTCAAAAACTTGGAAGGGGAAACAAAAAGAAATATCACCCCAATTAAGCAAAAATAACAAGTGTATATTCCGTATTGGTGACTATACTTTTGAATTAAATAAGAAAAATAATTGCTACAAGAAGAATTTCTTGTATATGTAGCTATGACAATTATATATGTATGCTAAAGATGGAATATTAAAAGTAGCGGTTTAAAGTTAATTAATACTTCATGTTATATCTACGGCGCCCTATGAATACGAAGACGTGATCACGTGTCGTTTACATGCCCTTGATTGGTGCTATCAACCTATACGGTACAAAAATATGATAACTTCTTCTACTTCTACACTCTAAATAACTCTAATCAATAAGCGAGAAGTTAACATGCTAGTTCAAATTAATGTACTAGATTCATGTAAGTAAAATATTCACCTATTAAATAGTATCCGTACCAGAGGTAAACCTATATGATTACGCGTCGATACGCTATGCTTATATGCGAACAGTTCCAAAAATATTTATATTATACGACGCTGAAAAGAAGTAAAACACGCGAACAAGACTACGCTGAAATGAATTAATAACACGCCAAAATTATCCGGATTAGCTGAATAATCCAGTATTCCTATGCTAACTATTGAGAATAATTCGTTACTCCCAAATAACTTGAAGGTAACTATATTTTAAATCAAGTCATACCATCAATACTTTCATTAAGCAAATTCATCCGAAAATTTAATTTAATTCGCCCTAAATCACCAATCAAATAAAACACAATAATAACTGAAATAAAATAAAAGTCCCAAAATACACTATATAATATCCTAAATTAAGACTTATCTGATACGTTATCAAGCCAACAGTGAGTTCATCCAGGATCCAGGTGTTCGTCGAATCACTGGAGCGTCAAGGTCGAGGAGACACACTCCGTATGCGTTGAGGCTTGAATCAGACAGCGAGACACGCAGTCAATTGATGGTTACTCCGAAGCCACGTATTGTCGGCGGAGTCTCAGTATGCAGTCTCGAAACTCAGGTAGGAAACCGGAACGTAAGAGGACAATGGAAGGCCCATAAAAACCAATAATCCAAAAATAAAATTCCAAAAATCCAGAGAAAAAAACAGGAACAGGAACAGAAAAAGGAACAGGAAAACCCCTGAAACAAATAGGGCAAATTAGCACGCTGATCAAGCCAAAATATGAAGGAAACAGGTACGGAACCTCAACAAATAACAGATTAAAACAATATCTGTATCAAATTTACTCAAACAACATACCTTTAGATGTTAAACGGGGTTCAAGTGTGTGGCAGCTCTCGAAAGTCAAATCCCCAAACGTGGGTGCAGGTGGTCGAATCTACAAATCTTCCTTCATCTACAATCATCCATCAGACGAGAAACCATCGACGACCACAATCCAGCTCAAGGGCTTCGTTGAATAATCCCCTAACTAGGGCACTGTATATTTCACACTAAATATCAGTATCTCAACGAAAATTCCCAATTTCGAGAGCTCGGCACTGAAACCTACTGGCTCCTTCAAGATCACATAAAGACTAAATTGGCTTGCTTCGAAATGACGAGGCTAGCAGAATTAACATCGCGCCGGCCCAACATACTATGTTGCCAGAAGCGTCCCTATTTGTGACAAAGTACTAGAAAGTTATGATGTCATACTACCGGATTCGCCAAAACAAGCGCTAAAGCGACTCATTATCGAAATGATTTAAATCAGTTAGAATCTACTTTTATATGCTTGGTGGGAATATATAACCCACGCGTTATGCGGCAGTCAAAAATTAAAATCAATACGCGCCACTAATAGCATTATGCCAAACAAGGCATTAACTTGGCAACCGTGTCGACCGTGAAGGCCACGCGCTTGTCCAAAAAGCTGTCACTTATACCGCCAAAAATATCCTCCACAGACTATGTGAAACATAGATCAATTTCGTTCGCGTCGGTAGAATCTACTTCGAGCTGAAATATTATCGAACTTTAATAATGGAGAGTCTGTGTAACACTGCGTCAATATGCAAGCCTAGAGGGCTAAGTATTGATATAATCAGCATATTCAAGCGTATGATAGCTAAATCCTACAATAAATGCAACGCGAATTAGAGTGGTTCTCGAGTCGATATCGACGGAGGGATCCGATGCGCTTTCCACCGGTCGTGTAGTCTATGGTTTAAAACCGGAATGAC
The DNA here is from genome assembly GCA_016904865.1 of Pissodes strobi. Lineage (NCBI taxonomy): Eukaryota > Metazoa > Arthropoda > Insecta > Coleoptera > Curculionidae > Pissodes > Pissodes strobi. Next base: position 47,400 of record MU189286.1, on the reverse strand, counting down.
ATGACATACTTCTAACAAACGTCAATGTTTCATTCCCAAAATGAAAATATTCCGTAATTACCTAAGGAAAACAATATATTATCAAGTATAAATCAACGAGAAAATTACCACAGAATGACCAACAAGTATACAAAAAGTAAGTTATAATTACAGTGTTAGATATCCCTAAATAACCTTAAAATATAACTCGGCATGTCCAAACTCCAATTACTCGGCTAATCTGTAAACAATCTATCACTGTTGTTTTATTTTAGACACAACCCTCCAAGAAAGGCGAAAATATATTCTTGATTCCAAAATAGCTCGAATCAGCAATTAAAAACCATAATTAGCAAGGCCGAATACAGTGGATGGCGATCAAGGTGTATTATCGAACTGAAATAATGAAAACAAGCCAAACGATTAGAAGAAGGGTTTCTTTCTCCATTTAGAAAGACAGCATAATAGGACAAAACCCAGGGGAAAATACCAATATACAACGAAGCTTTGTGGTTCCAGCTGCAACAATATATCGTGTGCGTAAAGTTAATTCGTTCCAAAGAAAGCATGTGCATTTGATATATCAAGACATAAATATGAACTATTTGCTTTAGAATACCTAGTTTAATGGATTGGGTTCCATGCTTTTCCAATACTAGTCCTATTGTGGTGATTATCTAATTTTTGTAGTCTACTTTAATAAATAATATGATGTTTGATTCTTTTCCCTCCAGAAATAGATCAATTTTAATCGACTCTGGTCGACCTCGTAAATTTTTATTTTGATCCTTCGCCATTCCGTCAGAAACCAGGTTTTTGTATAATATGAAATCGTAGCCTGTTACAATAGTCTGAAATAATATTTTACGAATTTAAAAAAAACCGAGGCTATTATTAATGAATGTGTTTTCCAAAATATATCACAGGCTAAGTATTTATAGGTCTAAAGTGAAGTAAAGTCATTCGGCTCCTTTGGATTTCTAACCTTAGCAGAAGGCCCTCTTCCACACAACAGGATAGTAATTATCAAGAATACAACTGTTTAAAACATTGATTAATGGTCCAATGTAGTAAGGAAGAACTGCACTTTTGTCCTTAATCGAATTAGGATCGCGCTGCGACAGATAATCTTAGTTGTTGTTAGGAAATGGTGCATGGAGTAAGTTTATATGAGCAGGCTTTTGTCAAGTGGTGTTTCTATATTATTTGTATTAAAACTCAAATAAAATGGATGTATTAGGGCTATGGAAAGATGGCTCCAAAAATGTTGTGCGTTCTGACGAACTTAAAAATATTAAAAGTGACGATCGCATAAAAGTCGGAAGTAGATTTAAAATGTTGATTAAAGGCAAGTGATATGATAGGCTTGTATTAGATATAGAAAGACAAAGTGAATGTGGTAGTGATGGGTCAGAAAAAAATCCCTTTATCTGGGTTAAAGAAATGCGTAAAAATACCAAAACGAGATATAACGATGAAAGTAGTCGTTAAGTTTATATGAGCTAAATCCTCGAGAAGGTTAAATTCTTGATCCCTCAAAAAGTGTAATTGATTTGCTTTTCTCTAAAATGGTTACCCCTCATATTTGACATCTGATTAAAAAATGTAACCTTTTATTATAGCGCATTTGATATAATTTCTCAAGTTCCTTTAATATTCAAGATAGGCTGAAGTTTTGTGTGCCAAATATTTGTCATATTATTATTTGCTAATTAGATATAAAATATTTTTACTAAACATGTAAAATTTTTCGTCAAATATTTTCAGTATAATAAATGTTGTCCCATCACCGATTTAATGAAGCATCATTCTCCAAATCTACAAAACTACAAGTTAGTAAGTATGTGGCGTAAAAGATGTTATACAGTATAATATTTACCAACACAACGATACACCCCTGACAGCCTCCTCAAGGACGGTAGTCAGGTTCATCTAGACACATACGTGGTTCATTGACGTATCAAGAAAATAGTCTTCTTATTTTCCGTGTTACTTACTTTCTTTATTTATCTTTCTCCCTGCCCAGATTTGCTTGATCAGTTTTATTTTCTGCTTCATGACATTATGACTCCACGTTACTAAATCAAGCTTATCAGACGTATGGATCTTAAAATCGTGCCAGCATGGGACTTTAGATATGACAATTCCTTATGGCTGCTTAATACCTTCAGCATGCTGAAAAGAGCTCCTGGAATCTATTTCCGTGTCGTAGTATGGCAAAATCTTACATGTTTATGAGTTGTACGTAGTGACATCTTAGTGGTGCTTTCTATATTATCCATGGATTAGTATTCCTCCAATCATATTTATTCTCAGATGTAAAATGTAAAAAATGGAACGAGCTGGAAAAGTTAAAAATCAAAAAAATGCATGGAAACTTTACATCATACATCTAAAATAGTAACTACTACTTGTTCTTTGTACTTCTCTTGTACCTGTAGTGTCGATTCTAAGAATCAGAATATTACTGTTTGAATCTCCCAAATTATTTTAAATAAATAAAAAAAAATCACTCTAGTCGAGTCGGCTAGAACTTGAACACTATTAATAGGAAGTTCATGTTGCAATATAGGTTATGCATTTAACCCTCTTTTACATCTGCTTAAAGGCTCTAACAATATTGCAGACTGGATAGAACTTTATAGCCTCTGGGTACGGCATCTAAGTTTCAAAGCGAGACTAAGGCTTAGAAGTCTTATTGGTTTCAACCCAACAACCTTACATGTTCGTAAGAACACCTCGAGTCCAGTACTCTACCCCGAAATATTTTTAGATACACGTTCTTGAGCTTCCTTTTTTTATTACGATGATATCTACCACAACCACCTATTTTCGCCCATTGTGGAAGTTCCCAAGCAGGGAGTACCGCGATGATCACCATCGCCATACAGAAACTCATTCCCTGACCGCTCATTATTCGTTATCTCATTGACCATTGACGTAAAAGCTTTACATGGTTAATCTATATATTCATCTAAAAGAGGGGAGAGGGTCATTCAAATGCATGACTTTTTTTCCTTGTCTTTTGCATCAACACAATGCACCGGAACTAGAACTATTTTTCCACTATCGTAAAGTGCTTGCCTCTAATCTTCTCATTTCTAGACGCCAGGTAAGGTCTCTGCCATAGGCATATAACTAAATGTCTATGGTCTCTGCAGCCTTAGTATGGGTTGCATAAATGACTATTTCAGTATCTTGTAGAAACGAATTCTCTCGATATTTTCTTGTTTGAATTTGAGATTTAAATTTACTTCAATTTAAGCTAATAAAGCAAAAATCCTAGTAAGTAAATAAAGCCATCGCCAGAAAATAATACAGATATGAATTTTTTATTCTGAAAAATAATATTTTAATTAGAGCTATTTTTCTGTTTCTCTGGTATAGAAATCGTATCTTAGGCTTATTTCTCAGATTTAGAAGATAGGAAATGGGCTTCAAAGTTTGTCGCTGGACATGTTAATATGAGAATGTCCTAGAGACTAGACTCTTCTATTGCGCCTTTAATACATTATAAACATAAACAACCCTTAGAAAGCCTTTTATATTGGATATTTCAATGTGATCCACAACAGAGCATAATTAATTCATGTTCTTCACTATTGTGGTATAGATATCGCACAAATGCCATTTTTTATTAGCATCATCATTGGATGACTCATTATTGCATTGGAAGTATTAACTACAACTTAAGTAATAAAGATAAATCTTCTAAAAACACGTAGGTTGACCTAGGGAGTTATTGACGAATAACATATTAAGCTATAATATTGTCATGTATATAAAATTGTGTAGATCTTGAGATTGGCGGTGTATTTTAAATTGTTTTTAGAACAGCTTGCGTCACTTTGTTCAATAAAGTTTTACTCTTACCCGGCACGCCTTGGAATGGCTTGCAGGCTATGTAGCTCAGATTTGGGATCGATCGACATCAGGTCAGAAGGTGTAACGTGCGGCTTTCCTTCAGCATCAAGTTGAAACTTAAAGTTAAAGTAAGAGTTCTCCTTGACTAAATGGCGGACCCGCCGAACAAATGTTTGTTCCCTCTATTCGCGTAAGAATATATTATAGAGTATTCTTGACAAACTGGTGTAGTTCAAGTCATTATTTACTATTACTCACTGTAATGGCCTCTACCGACCGGTGAATGCAGTGCTGGAAGCGGATTGCAGTTGCCTTCTACCGGAAATTCAAAATTAGGACCGTTAGTTTTCAGTAGCGGTTTGTGGTACCAACTCCTGAACGTGCGTGTCGTTTAGGAACTTTCTTTCTTTTGTGCTGACATCGCGGAAATTGTGATTTACCTTTGTATGTTTCCCTAAGGAAATGATGGGTAGAATGGTTGTTTCCGTTTGGCAAGGTCGAGCAATTATTTAAGATGGGCTTTGGTTCATCAAAGTTCTGCGTTTTCCTTGCGAAATCGCCCTAGCTAAATTATTGGGTATATCAGCTCGTGGCCATGTGACTATACCCTTATTGGCCAGGCGTAGTTGTAGTGGGAATATTGGAAGGAATCATCATTCTGCTTCTGGAGAGTTTTTGAAGAAAATCACTCTACGTTAGCTTTTCATTTAAGGCAGTGGTCGTATTGGAAGTTTTTTGCTTTACCTCATGGGATTGTTCTTACCGACCAATTTCTAAAGTCTCAAGCCTTATTTTGCTTTCGTTTCGTTAGTGCCTGAAACTCTCGCTGGGATTTGATGCTGCCTTAAGTAGAAGCCGTTGTCCGTCTACGACCTACCTGTGCGTTCTAACGAGCTAGTCATACAGCAACCCTTTACAGGTTTTCACCGTAGGGGTACATTTCAAGCGTAGGGGTACACTTCCGTCGTAGGGGTACACTTTGACCGTCGGGGTACTTTAATCGACATACTTAAATCTGAGTCATTAGGCCACGCCAGTCTGGTCTCTGGATTGTGAATCGTCCAGGACACCGTTAGAGTCCTTCTTCGTCGGAGGAAG
>MU189286.1:26506-40872 GCA_016904865.1 Pissodes strobi | reverse complement strand
TTTACTGAGCTTGGCAGAACGCACGTGTTTTAAAGAAATTCGGGCAAGTGTAAAGGAAACATGATCATGTTTTGGGTAATTTATCATTGATTTCTGTTTCATTTTCTTTGTTTTACAAGAGATAATTAATAGTTATTATCAACTGTCTATATTACTTACTACTGTATAACATGTAATTTATTTTGCGTACCACAACCAGCTAACGTTTTGATTTTAATTTTCTAGTTTCTCTGTTAATTGACATTACAAATACTCTATTCCGTATAGCAATTATTTAAAATTTTCTTTTGGCCTTAATTAAGTAGTCAGGTAAAGTTTATCTTTAAAACTTTACCTATTGATAACTAGTAATATTGCCTTGCGTCAGAGTTAGACTTGTCACAATTTAATATTCTCAGCTTTATATAATTATTGTGCTGCAGGTATTACTTCAAGTAGGCAGTAAATTATTTAGAGCATTTGCAATTAGTCCTTAAATTGTTCTCCTTCTCTTCTCTAAACATGGTACTTCCAAGTATAATTTTAAGTTGCATAGAGTGACACAGTATTATCTTTTTGATTTTATTTCAAGTCTAATTTTTAAACAGTTTTTAAAAACAAACCATTCCTTTCATTTTGGAAATATTATATAGGTTGTTCACTCATCCTCCTACTTTTTTTTATTTTCTCTGATTACTAGTGTTCCGGCAAGGAAATAAATAAAAAGCGTAATTAAGTTGATTTAGAGGTTTCAATAACTATATCGATTTGATTTTTGATTGATTTAACTTCTGGTTTTAATATTTGCGTTTTTTTTTTATTGCGCCTCTAAGGCTTTAGGATTTTCTGACTTGTGTCGTGTGCAAGCTAGTGACGCCTTTCAAATAAATGTACACCATTATTCTCCAGCATTTCAGTTAGGACATAAGTTGCACGCTTCGCAAACAGCTCATTTCGGCCTACGCATAACCTTGTTTACTCTCAGTTTCATATTATCTGCTGTGAAAGTAAATAAATAAAATTAGAGGATAATAAAGAATGTGGCAGTATACAACAATATTGGCAATTAATTTAATATTTTTAGTGTTTATTTATGTCTCTTAAATTTACGAAAAAAAAATCACAAATTCGATAATGCATAACATTCTTGTGTTCCTATTCTTTTTAAATATCAATAACAGGAGCGAAGTACGTATTTGCTGTTTATTTCAAGAAATAATAAAAACAAAAACACCAAAAATAATTTTTCAAACTGACGCACTGCATACGAAGATCAGTCTAGGCGAAACTAACAAAGGAAACCCAATAATTTCAATTATTTTAATATTCAAGAATTTAGAGAAAGTTAGAGGCAATGGGATTGAAATGAGTGATCTTATATCTTATTAATATTTTAATCTGTTTATTAATATGTTTTGTTGCGCTTCTATTTCACTTCATATTCTGAATTATTGCTAATGATTTAATAATAATTATTGCAGTTTGTTTTTATGTAGCATTTTGTTTTACTTATTTAGTTATATGTCGTTTTGCAAGAATATTTTGTTATTGTTGTTTGATGTTCATGTTTGCTATCGGCGGTTCATCCAAAATTCCTTAATTTTATATGCTCTCTTTTTGCAGTATGTAATTACTTATAATGTATCTATCTATTTAGCCTTCTTCAGTCCATTCTTCTCTGTTCGTCGCCATGTTCATCTATCGTGTTCCAGCATGTTTCTTCAGGTCATCTGCCCAACTCATTTAGGGCCTTCCTCTGCCCCTTTTTTTACAAAGATCTCCTGTTTAGAATATTTTTGTTTTTGTTGATTGTCCTCTTATATAATATTATGACCGGCGAATTTCCATTTTTATTTTGCTGCCTCTCTTCTAAAATCTTTTACTTTCGTTTTATTTTGTATCCACGCATTTCTCTTACTGTCCCTCAGTGTTACATGTAACATTAAGTATTTCCATTGATCTCTATGCTTTTGTTACTTTTTTCATGATTTTCTGTATGACTGTAAATGTTTGGAATCCATATGCGAGGACGGGGAGTATACATTGATTATATACTTTGGTTTTAAGGTATTGTGGATATCTTTTATTTTTTTGGATGTAACTTAATTTTCCGAATGCGGAACCTAGTCTGGCACGTCTCTTGATTTCTGTTGTTTGGTTTTTTTTGTTGAGTTTAATAATTTGTCCCAGGTATATGTATTCATCTGCTTGTTCTATTTTTTTCTTGTCTCAATCTGATTATGATGTCTTCATCTGTGCTGCTCATGGTTTTTGTATGGCTCAGTTCATATTAAGGCCAACCTTTTTGGCTGATGTATCTAGTTCTACCAGCATTTTCGTCAGTTCATCTTTCTTGTCTGTTATCAAGGTAATACCGTAATCTTAGATTGGTCAGATATGTGTATCCATGGACAAAGGCTGATCAATCTAAAATTACTTATGATAAGGATACATAAGTAAGAGCGAAGTTAAGTAGTTATTTATTAGTACGGAATATTTTATTTTGGAGACAAATCGTTGATTACCTCACTCTAAATACAACACTGATGCAAGAAAATCAATTCGCTAAGAGTGTAGTAGCCCATTATTAACCAGAAGTAGCAGTAAAATTTAAAAAATAAAGTAAAAACTAAATATGTGAAAGCACATGTTTTTGGCAACCTATGTTACAATAGTAAATCTCTTAAATAAGCAACAATTTGTTATACTATCTATTTCAGCTTCCCGGCAACATTATGGTTAAACAGCCCAAGAAAAGAAATCGTTTCTATGCCAGTTTTAAAAAGAATTTCGAATATTTAAAAACAAGTTGGAGTGTACAAACAAGGGAATTCTTTCAAAATTCTACTCTACATGGTGTAAAATATATTTCTGCCACTGATAGGCCATTTTTTGAAAGGTAAGCTGCAACAGAACGCAATTAAGTCCGGGCAAATTTTCGAAGGAATTCTAAAACGCTAGGCTTTAATAAAATTAATAAATGAATCCTTGCTAAGGTAAAGTATCAAGTATATGGAGATCGAAAAGGGTTTTCAAAACAGTAGAAAATTAGAAAATCTCCACTCTTAAGTTTTCTGCCGGAGGTTTTCTCACATGCTTACCAAAATCATAACTTCCAGCCTTGGAAGCAGTCAGTTAGAAAAGGATACGCATTATCAGCAGGGTTTATGAGGCACTCAGAGCGATAGTGGTCCAATCCAAACATTCTAGTTATATACATTTTTTGCAAGTTCAACTACTATATTTTGAAAAACACAGTGGACTAAGAGATACCTTCCGCTATTAATTCATAGAGGACACCATATGGTTACTTTTGGCGTCATTATAATGAATTGCTCCATACTGACCTAACCAACATGAATCTGTGAGTTGGGCCTCTGGGTTAAGATCCAGTTCGGTTCAGTTCGTACCATCATTGCCTAGTTTCGCGTCACGAAAATTCGTGAGGTATGGCCGAAAACCGAAACCGAAATTCGGCTCGGCTCTAGAATCGGGTATTCAAATTACTTGGGTCAGACCCTTCAATTGTGCTGCATAAATGGGTTACCAAGGGATGTTTGTGATTGATTCTATTGATCATGTCATGTATTGGTAAAAGCGAATTGACAGGGAAACAGCACCTTGAAAAAACCCTGCTTTAGAATGACGATACAACATTTATATGTACATATATATACATCTATTTAGCTCCGCCCCCTCGGTCGACCAATGTTGGGCTTCGCTGTAAGATTGAGCGTATTGCTCGCTATTGCAATAAATTAATAAAACAATTCTAAAAATTGTATTTTTCTATTTCATGAGTGAAAAAGTTTAATGTAACTTGAAAGATGGATTGTTTGCTGCCATCCCAGGCTTCAAGCAGACTGGCATAGTCTTCCATGGCCTTCAAAAGTTGGGGAATATTTACATTTGAATTGATTTTATGCACTATATGATTGAGCTTGTGAAAATCGCCTGAAGTGCCTATTAATTGAATGCATGTACTTACTTTTGAGCGCTCCTATTGAAGATTTGTATTTACATTATTTACATTTGCATTATTTACACTCTTAACACTGTCAACACGTCTAATTTGGGGGAAGTCTATCGTAATCTTTGCGGGATGACTGGCTCTGAGCGGTTTCTTGCCAAGCTGGTCTTGCAGGCGGCGGTGGTGCAGGGCTAGACGTTTTGTTTGAAGGCTGGTCTTCTTGATAAGATACACCGGCATTGGGCATCAATAGACCAGTGGTGGTGATGTTCTCCGCAGTTTGCGCACTTGACGTCGCTAGTGCACTTCATAATCTGGTGAGGCCCCGCGCATTTGGAGCATCTCACATCAAAGCGTGTCCATGCCCCTGACAGCGCTTGCACTGCATTACAGCTTTTTCGCTACGGCGATGTTTTCATGAGATTCATATCAACATTAGATGCCTACATTTCTGGTTTAAGTGGTTTATGGTAGTGCTGGATTCAGTGACCACAAGGTATAGTGGGTTTCTTGTCTTTTTCATTGCAAATACCTCTTTGATTTTAAGATCGTACTCGTCGACCAGTGCGTTTTTGACTTCCTGGGGAAGAATATCACCGTCTAGGCGCTTCAATACCAAGGCATGTTTTTGCAGCTTTTCTGCATATGAATGAAATTCCACATTGTCGTTTTCAAACATTCGTTTCAAGTTTTGTCAGATTGCAAAAGACGATTTTGGAATTCCTGTTATATTTTAATTTATAATCGATGACGTTCGCGGCTTTTAGGTTAGCCACAAATTCTTTATGATCTCTGTGTCCCCTCTGATAACAATGCGAGGAGGCAGCGTAGTTTTGGTTTTGAGCAGCGGCTTCGGATTCAGGATAACTCGCGAAGATCTCCTAACCGCTATTCTGGTCTCTTATTCCGTGGAAACCGATGCATCATCTTCCTCAGTTTTGCTGAGTGGCTCAAATATATTTTTAGTAGAAATACCAGGTGTCCTTTTATCTTTTGGGTGGTTGGGTCGCCACCCACGTCCAGGTAAACCTTTCTGATAAATTCGTTTTGAAAGGCACCGTCTTGTATGGCACCGCGAATTCAGTTCCTTGAGAAAGCGAGTTGATGTCGATGGAGTGGTATCGGTGTTCTGAAGAGGCGGAGCCATCGAGTCGTTTCTGGCTGTTAACGTAGAGGCTGAAGATGTTGTTTTCGTTTCTATAGCGGACACCTGAAGTGCGTTGGCCTCGATTTTTTGCTTTTTAGCGAACGTTAGTGATGTATCGCTTTTTCCTATATCTTTAGAGATAGTTGCCGGTCTCTTGATTTTTTGGCCGCAATCGACTCTCGATTTGGCCGCACTCATTTTCATGGTAGCTGGGTGTATTTCAGTTAGATATTTTATCGCACGTTCGAGAACTCGTTTTTGAGGCGTAGTAGTTAAGTCAAGTTCTGTTATATAGCGATGTGACTTAATACATTCATGCTTGTGCGTTGCTAGCTTTTTGAGTAGGAGGTTTTCCTCTCTCAGGTCAGCTTCTGCTCTCTTCATCTTCAGGAGATGGGTTTCATTGCAGTGAATTATCGCTGCTCTAGTGCGTTTTTCTAATTCACTGCGCTTTTTCTTATTTAGCTCATAAGACAAGTAGATATATGCATCGTAACAAATAGTACAGTTAGGGGTCCTTGTTCTTATCACATGATATAGTTCCCGTGATTCTTTTACAGCTGCTGACGACTTCTCGCTAACGTCAGAGTCCGATTGAGTCAAAGATACGTCCTCGCCCGTCTCAGACATTGAAGTGTGGCCCGGCGGTCCGTGCCCGGAAATTGAAACGCACTTAGTCAAACCACCTGTGGCTAAGTAATAGGTCTGCTCTACGAGACGGTCATAGGCAGAATTATTTCCATATTAATACAACATTGGTAAACAACGACCCCACAGAAAATATGGACACAATAAATGTCTGATACAGTCACCTTTGCCATTACAATTTTAACAGATAAGTATAATATAAAATTGTCAATTGTTGCAATACCTCATTCCTGTACTCTGTACCCATATCCATTCTAATTTCTCTCATTGGTCCATATGTAAGTATGAATTCGTCCATTATTGCTTTTGCGGTTGTCTTTGCTTCTTTATTTGGTATTGGTACTATTTTTACGTATTTTGTTAACTCGCATTAGATCGTAACTGCGTATTGGTTGTTTTGGAATGTTTTCTGGAACGGGCCAATCGTATCAATGCATACGATGTCGAAAGCTCTCTGTGGAGTAGGTGTAATAATCATGGGTTCCACATGAGTTACTTTCTTTTTATATCATTGGGATTTAACACGATTTTTTACGTAGTTTGCTACCAGGATACAATAAACGTAAGGTATGATATCGCGCAGGCGACGATTCGCCTGTGACGTCATTGCGAGCGTTGTTTGGCGCCGCGCGCCGGCCGGCATTTACAACATGAACGAACGTGTGCTTTCCATTTGAGATTCGTATGTTTTATATTTAAATTTTGTTGGCGTTACTGTTCCTTAGACGGTGTTTGTTGGTATTTTTAATTAAAAAACGTTTAATAATGAGGTGTGCTGTGGACGGATGTAAGGTGGATCACCAAGGCAAAAACTTTGATAGGAATATAAGGTGTTTCACTTTTCCCAAAGACAAAATATGTGTAGTAAATGGGTTAACCTGTGTTTTCATAAGGATAAATTTAATAAAACTTCTGCACGTATTTGCTCAAAACATTTTGAGGAAGATTACTATGTACAGGGTGGCCCGTTTAAGACGGACCTCTACCTTATCTCGAAGACTACGATGGTTGCAAAAAAAATTAAATACAAAAGTTGTTCCTAGTAAAACGATGTTTACTTTTTTGTATTTTTTTAATCGTTACTTTTTTATATACAGGGTGGTCAAAGAAAGTTACTCTTTTTTAAATGAAACACCCAATATTTTATTACATTTTTGGATTCTGCTTAAAATTCTAAGCATATTAAATTTGATGTATGATGTTATACCTCTAGAGTTAGTAGTTTCACAGCTATAAACAGTTGAAAATCGGTACTTTGGTTTCTTTTTACATTGGTAGCAGGAAGACCATTAAAGATGGAGTAAAATTAATTCCACATTCCTATCTTAACTTTCCAAGAGCTATCTGATGGTGCTAACTGATGGTACCTACAGAGGTATCAGAGTTGGTACCCATGGTACCACCTGCCAATAGTACCTACCGAGGTACCAGGTAGCTCTTGAAAAGTTAAGATAGGAATGTGAAATTAATTTTACTCCATCTCTAATGGTCTTGCTTCCATTAGGATTTGATAAATTTAACAATTTCTGAAAAAAGAAAGATGACTAAAATTATTATTTAAGAAAAAATATTATGATCGATTTCCTTTTTTTTGCTCTCGATTGGCCAATACTCAATAAACTCTTTTTAGATAAAAGTAAAAGTTTATTACGTTTTTCAAAAGATGCTGTTTTTAATACAACTATTTTGATCCATTCATCATAAAAGTTATGTTGAATATTAGTTTTTTTTTTATTAAATAAATAGTATTAATATGTAATAATTAGTTTTTAATTTCACCCAGGACACAAATTTTCTTGATAAATAGAGAAAATAGTTAAAACATAATGATTATGTGCCTATAAACGTATGCATTTCAATAGCAGCCAATCACGCAATGACGTCACTGCGCGGAGCGAACGAATTTGAGACGGCTAGGTATCATACCTTCCGTTTATTGTATCATGGTTTGCTACGTCTTTTGACATTCGTTTCCAACGATATTTGGTTCTTAATTTTTTAAGAAGTTTCTTTTGTCCACAATGTCCTCCCGTAAGTGGATCATCGTGAAATTGTCTAATTAGGTTTGTTTTCTCGGCGCGACTCCAGATAACAATTGGATCCTTATATAAGATAATATTTAAATTCTTCAACATTTTATTGCCTATTTCTTTCAATTTATTTATTGTGCACATTTTAAATATTTGGTCATTTGCTTTTAGCTTAACCTTATAAATATCATGACCGCCAGACATTAGTTCGAGCTTAGACAGTATTGTCGTTGGCGATATATTGCCATTAGTGATCCTAATTTTATTTTCGTAATTTTCGGCGTTTGGTCGACATTTTGTCCTCAAGGCTATCCTAAGATAGTTGGGCTTAACGTCGAATTTCACCATAGGTAATTTAATTGTACTTACATTATCTAGGGTTTCTAAAAATTTTGGTTCTGGAATGTCGGTCTTGTGTTTTTCAATGGCTTTTGTTTCTTTTTTATTGTCTTTCCTTGACATTGCTCTTGTTATTGCTAATACTTGTACGGACTTGTTGGCTATTTCTTTTAATTCGTCCACGGTGATTCTAGACAAGGCATCAGCTCCCACATTGTCTTTTCCTTTTATGTAGTCTACCTTAAAGTCGAAATCTTTCAAATCGAGTCTCATTCTGGTCAATTTTGACGATGGATTTTTCATTGTAAATAGGTAAGCAAATGGTTTGTGGTCAGACTTGACTAAGAATGTTTTCCCGTATAAGTAAGCTCTAAAATGATTTATTGCCCGATGTATAGCGGCTAGTTCTTTCTCTATTGTTGCTTTATTTGCTTCTCCCTTCGTAAATGCTCTAGAGACGTATGCAATGGGTAGATCTTTTCCCTCGAAGTTCTGTGATAGAACTGCTCCACATGCCTCTATTCACACATCCGTAGTCAAAATAAATTCTTTCCTAAAATCAGGGTACTGTAGAATTTTTGGGTCTATTAGAGCGGCTTTTAAGGTGTCAAACGCATTTTGGCACTGCTGTGTCCAGTTAAAGTGAACATTTTTCATTGTAAGCATATTTAATGGCCTTGCGATGTGTGCAAAGTCGGGGATCAGTCTACGATCGATAGTAGTTACAAAATGCGATAAAACGTTTCACTTCGTCGGCACTCTTCGGGGTTGGATATTTGTTTACTATGTCATATTTAGAATCGTCTGGTAGAATGCCTGCACTGGTAATTTTGTGTCCTAAATATGTTACTTCGTTTTGAAAGAATGTACATTTTTCTGGATTTAGTTTTAAGTTGTATTTCCTGCATGTCTCGAAAACGCTTTTTAAATTTTTAAGATCCATGTATAGAAAAGCTTTTTCGGGTGTAATGCCTGCGAATGCGATGTTCATAATTCTCTGAAAGCTATTAGGGCTCGCCTTTAAACCGAAAGGTAGTCTGGTGAATCTGTAACTTCCTGTATCCGTGCTGAAAGTAGTGGCATCTCTTGATTTTTCTTCTTGCGGAATCTGATGAAAACCTGCTTTCAGATCAAGGGTTGAAAAAAATTTGGCTCTTCCTAGTTGATCCAATATATCATCTATTCTAGGTAAAGGAAATTTATCAGCCACCAGTTTATTTTGATTTATAACCCTAAAATCTACGCAAAGTCTCCATGCTTTCTTTCTGATTAGCGATTTCTTAGGAACTAGTAATATCGGGCTGTTGTATTCTGCTATTGATGGTTCAATAATTTTTTGAACTTGACTATTGATTTCGTCTTTTTGAGCATGCGGTATTCTATAGTTCTTGATGTACACATGATTTTAGTCTGTCAATTTTAGTGTGTGTTTATAGAAGTTATTTGTTGTTAATTTATCCGTACTTAGGGCAAAAATGTCGGAAAATTTTTTACATAGCGCAATTGTTTCATTTTTTGCTAAGTCTGGTATCTGTTTGTTTAGTTCTTGCTAAAGAACTGATTCTCGATTTTCTACTGTATTATGTATGCTGTAAATATGGTAGTTTTGTAGACTTTCTGTTTCTATTTCTTTGCTCTTTATTGTGACACTATCGAGCGTTGTGTTTAAAATTCTGACAAAAGGACTTTCTTCAGAAACGATTGAGGACGCTATAAAAACACCTGGGGTTATCTCTTTGTTTAAGATTACCGAAGTTCCTTTTAGGCGTTTTAGGTCTTTTATTTTTCATATTATTTCACATCTTTGAGGAATTGTACGAATACGTTGGGGTTTGGAACCTTCGGCAACATGCACTAAAACAGAGTTTTATCCACAATACCGAAACAGAATATTTGCACTCGACGCGCGTTTCGCTAACCATGTTAGCATCATCAGGAGATGATTAAAACTAAGTTTTAATCATCTCCTGATGATGCTAACATGGTTAGCGAAACGCGCGTCGAGTGCAAATATTCTGTTTCGGTATTGTGGATAAAACTCTGTTTTAGTAATTGTACGAATGTCATCTGCTGGGCCTGAGTTGATGTTAACGTTTATAAACCGATTTCCGATTTTTACGGCCATCATCCAGTTGGCATAATCTAGGTGACATTGATTTTTACTATAAAGTCTCTACCTAGGATTCCATTTGCAGGAATAGGAAAATCGTCGTTGACTATATGAAATGTGTGCACTACTTGATGTTCTCTGAAGTGAAGTTTTGTTTTTGTAGTACCTATTGATGCTGCCGCACCATCTGTGACTCCTTTTATTTTGCAGACTTCAGCTTTGTTTATAACCTGTAGTGGGTTTATTCTTCCTCTTTTGAATAGTGATATGTCAGCGCCTGTGTCTATAAGAAATACAAACGTATTGTTTCCAGTCATTTCCGAGTTGATAGATACAAGGTTCGAAAGTGTGAGGTCCAAGTTAAAGATATTTACGACCCCCTGGCTGGACCTTGCTGAGGGTCCTCGGAATTTTCCGAGTTATCTTCTATTGCCAGCTGCCTTACGTATCGATTGTTTTCTCTAGGCCTATACTGCTAGTTACCCCTGGCTCCATTTGCATAATGATTAGCTCTGTCTCTGTAGGCAAGATCAGCTCTGTTGTTATGACTCTGTCTCCAATTATCGTACTGTGCATTGTTTGGGTGATAATTACTTCGATAATTACCTCTATTGCCTCCTCTAAATGTGGCACGCCATTTGGTTGCGCAAAATGGCCTTGTATATAGCACTGAACTTACTGATGTCTCGTCATTTACGTTTAAGAATTTTGATAATGATCTTGACAGTTGTTGAATGTTCCGGCTTCCATGACATGAATTTAGCCTTATCTGAGGTTGAATTTGTTATTAGGGCCTTAACTGTTGCGTTTGTAGCGTAGGTTTCGGCTACTGCTACCGGGACTCATTCGTGGATGTATGCTCTCTTTAACCTTTGTGCTAGGTCTTCCATCTCTGAAGCAAACCTGGATTTGTATTTATTGCCTTGTTTGAGGCTGAACAGCTTTGCACTGGTTGTTTGCGAGCTTTCTATCCTTATTCCTACTCTAAGTTTGTTTATTATTGAGGTTCAAGTGTCGCTTGCTTCTATCAGGTCTCTGGACTTGCCAATTAATCTTGTCTTTACGTAGGCTATCGCATTGGCTTCGTGGTTTTCTGAGTTCACCTGTAGAAGTGTAAGAGCGTCAATCATGGTCTGTAATTTATCGGGTGCGCCATCGAATTCAGTTGGAAAATTTTGCTTGCTAAATTGAAAAATTCGGCGTTTGTCATAGCCATTTTGAAATCTGTTTGCGTATCTTCCTCTGATTCGGTTCCTTCTATGTCTTCTTCCAACACTTCAGGTGAAGTAGGAATCTTATAGGACTTTTAACACTTGATAAGCTCGTATTATTTTGTCCCTTATTGAAGTAAAGAGTTTTTAACGGTAAGTATTTGTTCATCGCTTAGAGTTTTGTAAACTGACCGAACGACTTTGATAAATTTATTGTATAAGTTTAGTAAATTATCACAAATTTCTTTTTTAACGATTTCCGCCTTTGGCGTCTTTTTTTAAGAATTCGCTTTGCTTCGTTATTTTTTTCCACTCGTTCATAAAATGGATTTGCTTTTGCTAATATTGTGGGGATACGATTACTTATTACATAAAATAGTAAAGTATGCAAGATACTGAGATAACCCACCTCTGTAAAATTCTATTTCATTGAACCTGATACATTCATTATTGAGATACCCTATATATGTGTATATTTTGAGACACACCTTATACATGTAAAAGATAAATCAAGTCATAAATTGAAGTCGAGTTTTTGCGAGGTTTTTTTGGAGAAGATCCGAAAGGGATTGCTCGAGAACGGAAAATAGAGAGTCAGAAGCCGGCGGGGTGTACGGTTTATTTTGGTGAATTGTTTTGCTTCTGTGTTGCAATATTATGTCATTACAGGTCGGTAAAATGAAACTTATAATGTTGTTATTAACCTAATTTGAACCATTATATATTTTATACTCATTGATAATTCATATTTGATGATATAACGTGTGTATATATTTTGATATTGCTATTAACATAATGTGCATAAATACTTCTTCTATTTTCATGGATACTTCATATTTGATGGCATAACATATGTATATATTTTGATATTGTTATTGAAACATGATTTGCATAGATATTTCTTTTATTCACATTGATAATTAATATTTGATGGTATAACATGTGTATATATTTTCATATTGTTATTAACATAATTGGCATAAATATTTCTTCTATTTTCGTGGATAATTCATATATGATGGCATAACATGTATATATATTTTGATATTGTTATTAACATAATTTGCATAAATATTTCTTATATTTTCATGGAAAATTCATATTTGATGGTATAACACATGGATATATTTTGATATTGTTATTAACATAATTTGCATAAATATTTCTTCTCTTTTCATTGATAATTAATATTTTATTGCATAACATATGGATATATTTTGATATTGTTATTAACATAATTTGCATAAATAATTCTTTTCTTTTCATTGATAATTAATATTTGATTGCATAACATATGGATATATTTTGATATTGTTTTTAACATATTTTGCATAAATATTTCTTCTATTTTCATTGATAATTAATATTTGATTGCATAACACGTGTATATATTTTGATATTGTTATTGACATAATTTGCACAATTATTATTTCTTTTATTCTCATTGATAATTCATATTTGATGGTGTATATTTAATGAAATCGTTTTATGCTGTGAACAACACTGCTTTAAATGAAAACAAAAATGTATTGTTTGCTATCTTTTCGTGCTGGGATTTTGGTTTTAGTATGAATGTGATTGCAAGTAAGAGCTTTTGTGAAATTACTAACATTTTCCTACCCTGCCGGGAGAATATCCTAGTTATAAATGTAATGATCATTCTAGAGATATTGGCCCTAATTTCAACTTTAGCTGAGTAGCCTCCGTATCCCAGGACCTCAGTACCCTCCAGCGGCGACTGGCTAACTAACACCCCATTTCGGTAGTGTAGTGGTCATCACATCTGGCACGCGGGAGACTCGGGTTCGATTCCCGACCGGAGAGCTATCTCTTCAGTTTAAATGTTTTGTTACAAGTGTAGAACTACAAATTGTGGTACGGGAGACAGTAATTTAATTAATTATAATACTAATAGATTATACAGCATAATTCGGTTTAGGAATTTAGATCAAGGTTTTCTCTGCCGTACGCTTTCCCCTCGTGAATTTCAGGCTGAGTCCGGCACGTTTTTCTTTAATAAATTAGGCGTATTAGGAATCTGTGGTTTCATTTACATGACGCACCTTTCCCTCAAATTTCCCTAATTGTGTTTGGTCAAAGCGCAATCCGAATAATTAAAATTGTGTAATATATCATAATAACACAACGTAGGTATTAATTTTCTTTTCAATCTATTTTGACGATCATTGGCAAAACAAAGACAAAGCACAATTTTACTTATTTGATTCAACTATGTTGAACAGACCCGGGTACGTTATACTACAATACTGTGCAAAATAGAGCGAAAGTAAACTTAAAATTATGTAGAACAATTAAAAATTAGATTGATAAAATATGTCATATGGATCCCCCAATAAATAGTCGTAATGAAAATAAGCGTAATAATAATAACTATCGGTGAATAACGGTAATAATACACTGGTACGAGTAATATAGGCTATAGATATAGTATGAATAATTATGTTGGGGTTTGGAACCTTCGGCAACATGCACTAAAACGGAGTTTTATCCACAATACCGAAACAGAATTATTGCACTCGACGCGCGTTTCGCTAACCATGTTAGCATCATCAGGAGATGATTAAAACTAAATTTAAAAACTCTACCTAACTCGCTTTTATACTAAATGTTTGCTTAATCAAGCGGAACCAAAGAAACCAATCCTGGAATCCCACTAGTCAAGCTTGATCAACCAATACAATGGACTATACGGAATAGGCCCTCTATCTCTATTTAAACTATTCTTACATTTAATGATTTCCATACTTTCATATGCGTCTAATAATCTCCTATCAGTTATATTATGAATTAATTTTAAATTTTTAATTGTTATTCTATGATTGTTATCAAAAGCATGCTCGGCAACACTTGATTTTTCTGTTCTACCATACTTTAAATGAGCTATGTGTTCCTTGAATCTCGTTTGTATAGA
>MU189286.1:0-11506 GCA_016904865.1 Pissodes strobi | reverse complement strand
ACGACATAGCCGGTACTCTAACAAAAGATACGCGTTACTATGCTTTGCAATTTTAACAAAAATGCTATCTGGCAATCACCAACCAGCAGTTGAAAACTTAATTACCACAAGGCTCCTTCTCGAAGTTAAGTCCAAACGAGAAGAGTGCGTCAATTTTAACTTCCTTCGATATATCCTATTTTCATGCGTATCTTCGTCGCTCCCTGTCAAACAGGTCAATCCATGGGGTATTCATTAAGTTTCTTTCAAAATAGACATATCAATTCAATTGCAAGAATGTGATATTTAAATGTTTTCCATTCCTCTTAAGTTTTCCAAAGGCATCAGAAAAGAATTAACCATGCACAAAATTGAGATCAATCGAACTTTTTGACTCTCTATACGTAATACGCATATAGACCAAAAATACGTAGACAAACACGAGAACGTCCTTAAACAAAAGTAAATATTTAGTGTTAATTAAGTTTTAGAACCTTAAGCTCCAACTTGATTTCTAGAACCAGCTGTTATCATTTTTAGCTTCCCTTAAAATTTTTACCGAAATAGCCTTTGATTTTTTAAATTTATAAAAGGGGAAATCCTGATGGACTAGTCTGGTTCACAGACAGATCCAGAGTGGGAACACTGTCCGGAGCTGATGCGTACTGTGAGCCCCTACAGACGGAATTATCCATTCCACTGGGCGAGCATACTACGGCTTTCCAAGCGGAAATTTTTGCGATCATGGTGGGGGCTGGGAGTAGCTAAGCGCTTCAATGTCGAAGGCCGGATTATTTTCTTCTGCTCCGACAGCAAAGCCGCACTCATGGAGCTGAAGACGGACCGCACGCGCTCCTTGTTGGTGATGGAGCGTAGGAGCTGGCTTATTGTACTTGCAAAGCATAAAAAGGTTATGCTGGTATGGATACCGGGATACTCGGAGCCGCTGACGCCTTCGCCAGATAGATCTCAGCACGTATATACTTAGGACCTCATTCCTGTGTGGGGATCGCCTAGAGTGTTCACGAAAGTGCTTTGGAGGCCTGGCCGAAGGGTCGGGCCGAAGAAGTATGGCGGACGGCTACGGTGATAAGACAGACGAGGCTTATGACACATGGGCCCGCGAAGAGTCTTGCAAGGAGGTTGAGGTGCCCACCTAGGAAGAAGTGCAGGGCCTTGGTAGGATTTTACACAGGGCACTGCAAGCTTAGACGGTACCTGACTCTGCTGAGAATTGCACAGAAGGGAGAAGCGGGCTTTAAGGAATTACGGCGTCCTGGAGGGCTGGGGCACAACGGGCCCAATTGGTGGCCTAAGTGCAAGGCCTACTAGGGGCCACCGATTCTGATACTGACTGACTGATAATTTTATAAAATATGATTAATAAAATATATTTATATACCACATAGGAATAAATTGATTTCGCTTAACGTAATAAATATCTTTTTATTACGCATGCAGCATAATCAACGATTATCGCACGCTGCAGCCTGCATAAAATGAGGTTTATGATGCGCCTACTTTTTTAAAGGTTGCTATAGAAACATTTGATCTACCTTTTTTACCTAGATATTTACCTGCCTTTTAAATTACTGTATGCCAAAATGAAGGAACACATTTTAAGACAACATTGCTTTATTCTAAATAGTAACTAAGTATCTCAAAAAAGTAAAACATTTTTGAGAATATGATGCATTCGTGTTTTGAAATATGTCTCGCGCGCTTTAAAGGCCCACTTATATACTTATATCATAATATACTATTATACACTAATATACCCATAAACTTGGCAAAGGATATAATTAAAAAGAAATGGAATTATATAGAAAAGTACACTGATATTTCACTTGCCGACTTTCAAAATTCTATTCAATTAACCCAGAGCTATCCAGCTATCAAATACACAATTCAGACCATAAACCTAACTACTCCGAATAGACGCTCAGTGGGCATAGCCCATAGAAAAATGCTACAATTGTATCGAGAGATGGCGCCACCATTATTACGAATTAAATTTTATCGTATTTCGTCGCTTGCCAAACAACGGCCAAACGCCATTCTGAACTCGGGTCGCTCGCGCTGTTGCCAAGTTTAAATGTACTTAAAATAGATTCTGTATAATAATTAAATATCAAAAGAGGCTTCTATTTTATTTCGGTTATTTACCTATGATTTTAAATGTTGCAGGACCGGAGTTTTTTTATTTACAGTTTGTGGTTTTTTACTTTTTAGTAACAATTAGTAATTACCTAGGTATTGTTATTAATGTTATTATTGTTAGTACGTACCTATATAGGTATGATAATAGGTATAGACATACCTTTTTTAGTTATTTAGGCGTACCTACCTATTATAGGAACTTAACATAACATCTCCTATAATATAATTATATTAATGATGTGTAAAATTATTAAAAATCTTGTACCTACTACCATAAACCTAACTATTCGGCGTAGTTAGGTTTATGCTACTACTAAACTACAATATATGAAATCTAAAATAATGTATAGGTACCTAGGTAGATACCTATCAAATTTGACCCCGAATCCGGAACAATAAAAACATTAAATAACTAATATTCAGCAATACAATTATCACCCTTATTTCGTAAAAACGTATAAAAACGCTCTCTTTCATCTTGCGAATATTCATCAAAGACTGTTTCGCGGAAAACTGCGGCCGGTCCGGCGCAATGCATATGAACTAAGGTAAGATCTACGTGCTTGCTCGATCCTCCAGCAAAAACCGTGCGGCGCCCTGCACGGCGCGCGTAGCTAAATTTTCCAAATAATCGCAATTGCAGATTGCACCAAGTTAGGTTTATGGCAGAATCAAGTGTTTGCGGAGCTTTCACAATTCATACGACATTAATTATTATTCTCCTGACTATTGACTATAATATTTTGATATTATTATTGTTTTCAGCATGTCAGGCATCACCTGTTGTTTTTATAACTGCAATAATAATCGAATAAATCACGGGATTAAATTATTTCGAATTCCCTGAAAGAACGACGAACTTTGCAAAAAATGGATTTTAAATAGTGGTAAGAATAAAACTTTCAATGAACCTTGACGTTAATCTGGAGGAATAAAATTGGAGATTAATCAAGAACTTTATCGAAACGTATAATAGTGGGCATAATACCTCGGGCCGCTTCATACGGGTGTCTCAAATTTGAGATATGACGTCATCGACTATATGAAAGTTCTTTTTTATTATTCTTTTCAAGGGCATAATAAAGTTTCAGTTCGGCACATAGTAATCGACGTGTGCTAGCATAGTTTAGTTATCGAAAAAAAATATCTCTCCTTTACTCAATTTATTCCAAAGTTAGAGACTCGCACTGTATACCTATGAACCGCAACTGCCCATTACTATACAGGGTGTTCGTTAATGACATGCTAATATTTAAAAGGTTGATTCTTGGACACATTATGGATGTATGCCCTAAACAACTTAACTTTTAGATACAAAGAGAGGTAAAGTTAAAAAAAAAACATTTTTTTTTATATAATAAGTGCGATACTATTGTAGATATCTTTATGAAATTCATGGGTACACGTCTTTTAGGCATCAAGATGTGTTTTCTGTTGTACAGACAGTTTTTTTTTCAGTGGCGTCCGTACCAGTTTTACATTGAATATTCTTGAAGAAAAAAATGGTACGCACCTTTATCTTAAAATAAAAATCATTTTTGAAATCCGCATACATTTCTAAACAAATTTGATCAGTTGGTGTTTTTAAGTCCGATGCAAGGCTTTCGCTTAAAAAAAATCAATAATCGTTTCTTTGCATGCTCATAACCATTACGTTAATGACAATATCACAATGTAGAGAATTAGATTTTATTTTTTTAGGTGAAAACCGTGTGTGGGACTAAAAAAAATCAAGTGATCAAATCTTTAGCTTAAGAAATAAGGGTTTCAAAAATATATATATTTTTTATTTTAAGAAAAGTCAGTGGCGTACCATTGCTTGTCTAATAATAGTTTTGCCAGAAAACTTCCACAGGCTACTGACGAAAACTTCCACAGGCTACTGATGAAATAACTCTGGATTTCTCCTGCGACTTTTAGTAGCAATTCGACGCAGGAGAAATGCAGAAGTGTCTACTATTAATTTTTTTTTTAAAGTTGACCTCTATACCGGGTGGCAACGAAATAGTTTAACAGCGCACCATTCAAATGCTTTTTTAAGGAGAAATTTGAAATTTTGGCTGAAGATATGGTTTATGAAAACTCCGATTTTTCACTAAAAAAACAAATGAATATCACTTCCGTATTGACCGGAAGTGAGCATGAGGCAAGAATTTCAAATACAACCCTGCAAATATTTTTACACATTTGAATAGAGCTTGAAATTCCCTTTTCAGCGATGTATCACAAGTTGTCATTTTTTTTCAAAATAAAGACGTAGAGGGCATTTATTCCAAATTCAATATGGCGGCATTTTGACATCACCAATAGATTTTTTGTCAAAATGTCCGTTGATACCGGCGACAAGATAGGTTTTCTTGCAGATTTTTCTCACTGTTGGAAATTCTAAATAATTGTTATAAAATTGAAGCATTTTTAGTATTTCGTTAAAATGTCAAAATGTATGTAAATTTTTCTCGAAATTTTGACGTAAATTTTGACGTTTTAAAGAAAAACTAAAAATGCTTCAATTTTATAACAATTATCTATAATTTCCAACAGTGATAAAAATCTGTATGAAAACCTATCTTGTCTTCTATATCAACGGACAGTTTGACAAAAACTCCAATATTGAATTTGGGATAAATGCCCTCTGCGCCGCCATTTTGAGAAAAAATGGCAACTTGTGATACATGATTAAAATGGCAATTTCAAGCTTTATTCATATTTGTAAAAATATATGCAGCGTTGTATTTGAAATTCTTGCCTCCTGCTCAGTTCCGGTCAAACCGAAAGTGATATTCATTTATTTTTTAGGGGAAAAATCTGAGTTTTCATAAACCATATCTTCAACCAAAGTTACAAATTTATCCTTAAAAAAACATTTGAATGATGCATTGTTAAACGATTTCGTTGACACCCGGTATATCTCAAAAGTTAAGACGTTTAGGGCATATGTTCATATGAAGTTTTTTCTTAAAATGGGTCCAAGAATCACCTTCTTAAATATTAGCGTGTCATTAAGGAACCATCCTGTATAAATAACTTTATATTGTAGGAAATCAGAAGTTACTTGGTTTACCAAAGGAAGAAATCTACCGCAATTATGTATGCGAAAGGCATTTTTTGGAAACGGATTTTTAAAACAGCTATCAATTAAACTCCTCCGCACCTTCTACGCCAAAACGATTTAAAGGACCAGCTCAAAAAACAAAGACCACTGATAAGCCAAAAAAAAATTTATTTGAAAAGGCAAATTAAATGCGGCAAGCTTGCAGAATTAAGCCAAAAAAACATCAGATTGAACACAAAAATTAAAAGACAAAACGTCAATGTCTCCTCATTGCCCATTACCGCAATGGCTTGTTTGTCACTAGCAGCAAGAAGTTTTGTGGGGATACAGTTTCGCGGTAAAAGGCGCGGGAGAAAGATTTCCTTTTATTATAAATCTCCCTCAGCTTACCGCTTTTTAAAGCGGCAAAAGGTTTAATTCTCCCCAGTGTTTCTAGTATAAGAGGTTGGATTGGAGAATGCATCTTTAAAACGGGAATCGACAAAACTGTTTTAAATCACCTTCAAAAAAAGTATTCTACCATGTCTAGTGAAGAACGGAAATGTATTTTGGCTTTTGCCGAAATGTCGATTAAAAAAGATTTGGAATATTCCAAAAAAATAGAAATTATTGAGGGTTCCGAGGATCTTGGTCCTTTAGGACGTCTTCCGAAACATGCTAAACAGGTTTTAGTTTTTTCTATTCGTGGCCTGTATCACAAATGGAAATTGCCTTTGGCATATTTTGTTTCCGGGACATCGGTAAACGGCGAAAAATTGAAATCTTCAATTTTGTACGTCCTCGGTCCTCGATAATTTAAATGCTGTTGTATTTCTTCCAAAGGCAATCGTTTGTGATCAGAATTCAAACAATAGAAAAGCTTTTAGTTTGTTAGGAATAAGTGCTGAAACGCCATTTTTCCTTTATCAGAAATACAACATTTTTGGGTTATTTGATGTACCTCATTTATTCAAAAATATCCGGTATAACTTGCTACAGAATAATTTTACCTTGTTAGATAACATTATAAGTTTTGATCATATTAAAAGAGTGTTTGCAATAGATCAGTCTTCGAATACGGCACGAGCCATGCCAAAGCTTTCTCAGAAACATATTAACCCAAATGGTTTCGAAAAAATGTCCTTTAAATTGGCCTTACAGGTTCTGTCCCATACTGTTGCCGCAGCGGTAAAAACATGTCTCAAAAACGGGCAAATCCATGTGGATGGAATTCATACTGCTAATTTTTTGGAAGATATGAATCATTTATTTGATTCTTTAAATAGTAAACGGGTCTATTCAAAAAATCTTTACGGTTGTGCTTTGTCAGACAAAAATACCATAATATTCCAAACTTTTAAAAAAGGCTTGATATTTTTCAAAATTAAAAAAACTCGAAGGCAGAAAGGCCGTTTTGTTTTGATGGTATGATTCAAACCATCAATGCAATACATGCCTTATTTGAATCGGAGAAATCCCCAAAAAAAATCGACAGATTAAATCAGGACTTCCTGGAAAATTTCTTTTCGACTGTTAGGCAACATGGTGGATGGAATATAAATCCCAGTGTAGATATGTTTCGAAAATGCTATCCGATCCAATTTGTAACGAGTTTTC
This sequence comes from Pissodes strobi, assembly GCA_016904865.1. NCBI lineage: Eukaryota > Metazoa > Arthropoda > Insecta > Coleoptera > Curculionidae > Pissodes > Pissodes strobi. The sequence continues at coordinate 4,719 of MU189286.1, read as the reverse complement.
TATAAGCTCGCTAGGCAAATTGTGAAAACGATAATGACGAGCAACTAAAAATTGAATAACAAAAAAAAATCACACAAAAACTCATCAGGCTTAATTTACAATTTTTAATTAACATCTTTTATATCTTAACAAATTCAGAATTCAAAATTCAAATTTAAAACTCAAAATACAATTTTATTCATGCCATATGATTGCAAATTTTAATTTCTTAACTCAAAATTCGACAGCATTCACTGTTCTCCAGTACTGGGTGGTTCTTTTACTCACTTTCCAGGTAACACTGATGATGGCACCGGCCGAAAGCGCTCTGTTACGCTAATTTAGAGGTCCTTTTGGATTAAAATTTTATGTATGGAATACAAAGAGTGTTTCATTTAGTGTATTTCGTACATGCACACAGCTTTCACTCTCAACTTATTAAATTTAAGGGCGCATTCCTAAAGTAATTTCATGAAAGAAAGTTCATCTAAACATGGGGTGATAAAAAAACGGTTTTTTATAAATATTATAAATATTTTTAAAAGGACTTTTTTGAAATTTGGCAGGGTATTTTTGGTGATAAAAGTGTATTTTAGCCATAACTAAAATAAAATTATTACATTTATTATGCCCTGGGGGGCATCTTTCCAATTATTTTTGTTAGAGAAATGTACGCCACTAACTTTTTTGTAATTTTTATTAAATGAACAACTTTTTTGCTGCTATAATTTTGTTCCTATCTGACCTCGCTTTCGAGAAAAAAAAAACCTTTTTATTATATGTTCCTGGCTCTTGCAATAAGCAAGTTGTAATTATTTTTTTTCTTTCAAATTCCACAAAATATTTTAAGAAAATTTGCCATCGCTTGTCTTAAATTAGTGTCCAAAAATGGCTAAAAATATCTGAGTAATCTGTCAGGGCGGAGATATTAATAACAAAATTTAACACCCAGTATCTAAAAAACAATGCATTTCCAGACCCATGTTTATACGGACTTTTTTTTCATGAAATACCAATACGCACTTAACTAAAAAATAACCATTCTGTGTAGAAATTCATTACACCAGAAGAAGAAAATTCTTCGTTGTTTTGCAAAAGTATGAATGTCACAAAGTTTCGGAAAACAACAAATATTTTTTTTGCTGTAATAAATTCCTACACAAAATGGTGTAGTGATTATAAGACATCAATAAAAATGTAACCAAGGCAACCAAATGTTAAGTTGCCTCATTGTTTAAAAATCTTTGGTCATTTAATAATAAATTAATTGGCCAAAATAAAAAAAAAAACAAGTGTATCTCGAAAAACATGACATGTCAAAAATCTGACAAACCTTTTTTTTCTAATTAACTAGGCAATTAAACTGATGCATAAAACAAAAAGTTCGATTCACCCATAAAAATTCTCGGTCCGATTGAATTTTTCGAATTTTTTGCAGTGTCTTATTCCAACCCCTGTAATACAGTTCCTACCAAAATAAAATATTTGCGATAAAGTATCTTTTTCTCAATAAAATTTTCTACAACATAATTCAAACCGCATCTCGATATCTTTTTTTGTTCAAAACTTATGACGTAATTAATGTTTGAAAAAAATACAATATCCATATTATTATGTCCCGTAGTCTAGTAAAAAATTGTTTAAAAACAAGTTTTTATTTATATGATCTAAAAACAAACAAAAATGGAACTAAATTAAATAATACCAGACCTGGAAATTGATCTTGACAAAAGTAATTCTAACAATCTTTTTTATGCATTTCATAAAATAAATTAACACAGATAAATCCCAGGACAAGCTCTTTTATTATATTAATTGTAAAATGTAATAAATTGTTGAGTGTGATTTAATTTAATGTTTATTTTTTTAGAGCAATCTTGTTTTTTTTACTTCAGGGTTTTCGCTCTTATTACAATGCGCCGTTTACCTCAGGACTCATACCTACACTTTGTTTTACATATTCTGAGAATTTAACGAGTAATTTGTAATGCCTCAATAAGTAAAAAATATAAAATTTTCCTCTTGAAATGCGGAAATAAATAGTTAGGATTCAACGAACGAATAAATGAAGATCTGATGAGAGATGTTGACGACGATAAGGCAAACGTCATACATTTTCGTCTATTTAGTGATTTTTTTAATTGAATTATTATACTTACCTACATACTTACAATTCAATTTCGTGTCAACCAACTATTACATATTGATGTATATCCTACTTCATATATAAATTGTAAAGATGTATTTGATATTTTCTATCGTTACATTTTCATAATAATTTACTAAATAATCCCATTTTATTTCACCTAAATTAATTTAATGGGTACCTACCTACTTACAGACGTATTATTATACGTCTTTTAAAAATCGGTTTTGTATTTAAATAATTAATCTTTCATATGTTCATAATAATTATTACATACGTAAAAGAGATATATTTTATTTTCTAAATCAAACGTTTTCGCTATAAAACCATAAACCATAGTTAGGTTTATGATAAAACGCATTAAATCATAAATATTCCTCAAACTCACATTTGTTTTAAGACAACCGGCAATAATGCATGATTTTACCGTCGAATTGCGCGCCATCTTATACCCAGTAGCAAAAGTAAGCGAGCCGAAATCGAGCTTTGGACTATCGCTTGGGCAAGCAAGAGTCCAAATACAATACGTTTTTATACCGTTTAACTGAGCGTCTATTCGAAGTAGTTAGGTTTATGTTCAGACAAAAATCGATAGAAAAAGTAAAAGAAGGATTAATTATGGACAATTACGCAAAAAAATAGACCATTTGGTTTTAAAAATCAGGAGACCTAAATTTTACAATAATGTAAACCATCATTCAAATAAAAATAATACTAATAAAAATACAGGCTAAAATACTTAACAATTCCATATATACATGGGTTATATGAGCAGTTGAAATACTTATTCTCAAACCAGAACTACCGAACATTAACTGTGTTAATGTTCGGTGCCAGAACATAACAATTTCTCTCACAGGTTATAATCTATTATACTAACCAACCAACATATGAAAAGCCTGCACATTTACATTACAGTCGCGCTATAAAATTTGCAATCTCGTACGTCCGATACGAATAAGCAACCAGGGCCGCCGTACAAGCACAGAAGCTGATCCTAAAACGGAACTCCGATGATTGCGAATAGTTATACCTCAGAGACTAGACGATTGTATAAAAATGCAAGGATTATAAGGAAATAAAATATAGTCAGCAAGAGAAATAATCATGCGCCTAAAATCCTCTTCTGGACCTTTGACATAGATCAATGAATAATATCAATTCTTACCAGGTTAATATCACTATCGCTTTGCTCACTTTAATAGATAAGTTATATAAAATAATAATTTCAGGAATAATAGATATTAAAATCAGCACAACATAATTATTCACTAACATAAAATTGTCAAAGAGAAAAATGTTCCATTTTAATTTAAAATAATATATAATTAAATAATAAATCTGGCAACACAGCCTTGTCTACAAACCTGCCCTGCAACGTCTGCGAGATTTCAATAAGAACAAAATAATAATTACAGTGCTGCCGTTTCGGTCCAATTGTACTGAATTCAGTACAATATTGGTTCGTTCAGTACGCAAGTAATCTAAAAATTCACCATATTCAGTACGAAACTGGATAATCGAAAGATTAAAAAATATATACAAAATTACACTACACTGCAATCGCAAAATCAAATTAAAACTAACTTTAACGATAACTGGAGCCATCTATGATGAGTCAGATAGTGGCACAAACAAAACAAACCATCAGGAGGAATCCTTTAAGAATTTAGATGAGGATCTGAGGCCAGTTCCTAAACGCAAAATCGGCAAAATGCATGATGTGAATTACATAGAGAACTGGAACATGGCATATTTTATAGTGTAACATTAGTATTTAAAATATCATATTATATGATATTTCGCTTTAGGAATTTTAATGGTAATACAATTGACGTTGTTTTTATTGAAGCTAAAAAGTACATTTTTAAAAGCTATACATTGAAAGGCCGCAGACAAAAGTGCTACCATTTACAGCTGTTTTTCTACAAATGCTTAATGATTTTATACAAAAAAAATTGAAACTATCATGCTTAGTTGGTTTTAAAAGTGTCCAGTTTAATCCTCCCAAAGAATATCAAAATAGCGTAAAATGTGTGGGTTCTGATGGAGGTTTTCTCTGCTATGCTCTTTTTCCTCATAAATTTCAAGTTGAGTATGGCACGCTTTCTCTCTAATTAATAAAGTAGGGGTATTACAAATTTGTAGTTTCCTTTACATACCACACCTATTCCTGAATTTTCCCTAATTTTGTTAAAGTCCGGCGCATTCTGGGTAAGTAAAATTGTGCAAGGTACAGTTATGACACAACGTAGGTAATTATTGTTGACGGCAAAAGAAAGACAAAGCACAACTTATCTCATTCAACCTTGTCAAACGAACCCGGCTGCAATATACTACAAAAACCTGCCCAAACGTAGACATGTTTGGGTTTGATTATTAAGCAAGTCACTATATTGGTCATTATTTTGGGATTAAAATAGGTGAAACGAAGAAAAAGAGTCTAGGTTCATCATCTGGTGATTTTTGCCAATTGTAAGTACGTTACAAGTGTTCGATAATCACTGAAACCCATATTTCAAAATTTACATTCTTAATGTGAGTTATACCATAGATGAATATAGCTAACGCAATAGATCGAACAAGACACGGCA
>MU189285.1:21099-50413 GCA_016904865.1 Pissodes strobi | reverse complement strand
TTCAGAGGGGGGGGGGCGGTGGGGGGAATCGCCCCCCCCCTCTGAATCCGCCACTGATTCCTGATTAAGCAAAAATAATCGAAATTAACTTTAATTAGCCAAAGAAGCGCATTGAGGTGTGCGCGCTACGCGCTTGACCAACCACAAAATCAAAATTAATTCAAAGTAACAAAACAAACGCACTACGCGTGATACTCTCTTAAACTAATCCAAATGATCTTTTAAATTTGTATCTATTTCAATAAACTAAATGAATTAGTTTATATGACTTATTATTAAAAGTGACCCCCTTCTAGCGTAACATCTAATTCTAATAAATCATATATTCGAGTTATTGTTATTTCATTAAACAAAGCCATTAAGAATCATTATTTATAAGAAGTTTTCGTCTCACAGTACTTTTGAAACATATTCAACACGAGGCTGGTATATTTTAGAACCAAATAGAAAGTACACTTGGCAACATCTACCCGTACAACAGCCGTGTTAAGCCAACCAATATAATAATGTTTTAAGAAATAGTCATGTTGACGTTTATCTCGTAAATATTATATTATGGTTTTAAAGTGCAAAAAAAAAACAGTTTTATTTGCAATTGGAATGAAAAGAAGCTTTATATTATGTTATTATTAACCTTCTGCGATTATACCTTAGGTCAAAGTGTACTGGAATTGTGTTAATGTATGTTGAATTTTAATTTTTTCTTTCAATTTATTTTGAGAAAATGTGCTTCATCCGCAATTTTTTTTGCGTTAATATGTCCCATTTCATGTTCAATATCGAACTTGGCTTTTTTCAGTCGAATCGATAAATATTCTCATATGAACTAATTATATTGCACTAAAATCAACAATTTTTCTTGAATTTTCAATCGTTTCCGATGTACTATGCGTATCTAAGAAATTCGCCACATTTTGTACCACCAGATGTCGCGTCGTGTAACGCACATAGCGAAGACGTGCTTTATAGAATAATTTACACCACTAGCAAACAATGATGGCTGTGACTCATTAGAAAATGTCAAACATATCCAGACGTGAACCCTTAGAAGGCAGACAATACAAAAACTAAAAATAACACAAAGAGGTATGGAAAGGACAATGATGGATATTTCTTTAAGAGATAGGAAGATAAACGAATACATAAGACAACATACACAGGTCAAGGATGTAATAGAAAGGGTAACCCAGATGAAATGGGGCTTTGCGGGACATGTAACACAGCTGCGGCAAACACAGCATAGAGTCCAGCGTCTGGATAGTGGTTGCTTTGAGTTTTTAATTTTTTAACGTTTCTCTCGTTAGGCTTTTTTTTTGGCAATGCGACCGGCCCATTTTTGGGACCGGCCCACCGGGCGATCGCCCGGTCGCCCGATGGCCCAGTCCGGGCCTGATTGTAGTATGTATAGTTCAGTGAAATAGAAGAGTCTATAGATATTCTATTATAGAATATCTATAGACTCTGGTATTACCACAGTTACTGAATTGTAGTATGTACGAGTATAGTTCAGTGACCACAGTATACCATAAAACTTAGCTGGGGGGCTGGGGGACTCCGCGGCGGCACCTGTCATCTGGTAGGATTTGCGTCTCTCTCGCACTGCGGGTCGAAGTCAGGGACGGATTTAAAATATTTCTTTTATTTTAAATAGGGGTTAACAGTATCGCATTAAGTATTTAAAAAAAAAATCAGTTATTTAGACCTTCAAGCTATTACAGTGGATACATTCTAATGAATATATCAATTTTATATTGAAAGAAATTTGTTTTATTATTTTACTTCAATAAACAATTTTGAAATTTATCAGGTTATTTGTTGAAATACCTACCTACTATATAACTACCTAGGTATAGGTAAGGTGAATGATAATAAATACCTAGAGACCTATATTTACTTGAAATCTAGATAAGGTAGGTATCTAAAAATAAAAAAATAATTTAAGTATTTATATTTTTATTACAGTAGGTATTATAATAATTATTATTGTATTTACAAATTACAAGGAAATATCTAATTAGAAAAATACTTATAAATAAATAAATAATAAATAGCCTTACATTTCCAACAGGCCGAAGCCCAAATAAAGGAAATTGTTCTGCAGGAGGAAACAAAGCTTAAGAAGAAAGACAAGCTATTGGAAATAAGAACAACAATTGAAAGTATAATGTTTTTAATTTTCTTTATATTTGTCTTTTTTAACTCAGAAAGGTAGGTAACGTGCTTCAACTTAAGTTTGTAAAAAGAATGATGTTAACTGAAATGAAATATAATGGCATGACCTTTTGTGCCTAAATTTCTGTCTAGTCGTATAACATCTAATACAATTATTATTACAATAGAGACATAGATAAATAAGTTTTGGGTTCTTTAATTGGAGCTCTTGCAGTTTTTCTAGGTAAAACCGTCTAGACTGGCCTGTACCTTTTTATTTATTTATTGCCCTAATGGAGACTATTAATAATATAGGCAGGTGTTTAACAATCTACACATTTAAATAATCATAAACAGATTTATTGCTATAATGATTGGATTTATTTTTGTTATATTAAATAATTCAATACATGCAATGTACAAAATATACTAAACTTAAAATAAAAAAACAAACAATAATAAGTAATAAAGAAAGATTCAAAACTATTGATGTCTCCTGTTTTTGTTAATGTTTAAAAATATATTATTTAGTGTTTTTATAACAAATAACTTGGGGAAATATTCTTATGGATGACTAAAATGCAATAGATTACACAATTCTACAAGTTTGCTGCAAACAATTATTCTTGTTATAGAATGTTCAAAATTGTCTTGAAATATTAACAATAATATCTTATAAAAATTATTTATAATCTAGAAATAAGTTTGTACTCACCTATCGGGTTGTCTAGGAAAGCTATAGAATCTCTTATTGCAATTATGTCTCTTGTGGCAGCTTTTAACAGCACAAACTTCTCCTTCTTAAATTAAACACCGAACAAGCAAATCCGAATGTATAGTCGTAACTACGTCTATGGCATGGCGTCGCTCGATAGTAACCGACTAATATCGACATGCGAGCCGCTGTGCTACCCTGGATGGCGGAGCTTAGGCAATGCGCGTATAGATCGGCGTAAACCGTTTCCGCCACCTGAGTGCCCGAGCTCTGTGTTGGGGATATTTTGTGTATTTAATTTGACATTTTGACTTGACAAATTTGGATGGCACAAAACATAGTTTTCCTACAAGCATAAAGCGTCTCGAAAGATCCACCTTCCCGCACTGAGTGCGGGGAAAACATGTTTTGTATTTTGCCGTAAAATATAAACTTAAATAACAGAACACAAATTTGCAGAACAATTTCCTTTAAAAGTGAGTTATTTTATTTAGATTTTTTTAAATACTTACTGTGCAAAAACTAAAAAAAAGGAAAAAAGTTAATTTAAAAAAACGTGTAGTACTTTTGAAAACTCTTGTAGGTATATTTGGACTACGGTAATATTGTACCATTTCCAAAGTGAAAAGTGACGGTGCTGGACCTGCAAGGTATTTAAATAGTTAAAACAGGTAGTTTAATTATTGACATGTGCATAATTGGATCACAAGAATAATAAATAGCATTGGATGGTAACATGGACATGCCAACTAGATACAAACTTTGAAGCACATTGATGTCTAATTGTCAAAGTGCCTTGTGAAGGTACCAAAGTGATCAAAATGTGTAATTTTAATATTTGATTTTCCTGCCCATCTAAACTCTGACTATAATTAATACCATGGACTCATCAGACGAAGACTTGCCAAAAGAAATTTTGGAAGCTGCAGGTGTCGTAAATTTGGAGTTGCTATCGACAAAATCAAATGACCAATATGAAAAGCAGCGAACATTTTAGTAGTTGGTGCGATGGTAAAAAAGCGAAAACACTGATAGAAGAAGCACTTTTAGCGTATTTTTTTTTCAGAAATTGTCCAAGTTTTGGAAGTCCGATTACGGTATTTCTTGGTGTAAAGTGTACTTAATAACATATCAGTAAATATCTATTACAAGATTACTGCCTATATCAAGAAACAAAATGTACGTTTTCGTCCAAAAAAAAAACGGAAATTCTTACTCAAGAAAACATTACGAAATATATAACAGAAGCACCCGACGACGACGCGACGTTTATCTTCTCTTTAAGCTAGTAACCATTTTTGGGCTAGCTGATGCTTGCCGACCTGAGGAATTAACCAAACTCGCCCTTGATGCTTGATGGCAAGGAGACCTGATGATTGTCACTATCCAGGACTCGAAAAACCATTCTACCTGATCATTTTTTATTTTTAATGAGATTAGTACTAGCAGTTATTTAAATATGTACATAAAAAATACCAGCTTACGCCCAAAACAAACTTCACACCGTCGATCTTTTTTAAATTACAAAAATGGAAAATGCAGTAGCCAATGTGTCGGAATTAGTACCATAGGAAAAATCCCCTATAACATTGCAGCTTATATAGGACTCAAAAATCCCGAGTTATACGCAGGCCACAGCTTCAGGCATTCTTCTGCCACTTTACTCGCCAATATTGGTGAAGGGATTATTAATATCAAATGCTTAGGGGGATGGAAATCCACAACTGTTGCAGAAGGATAATTGGAAGAATCCGTCAATCTGGAAAAAGAGATATCCAACAAATTTCTCAATCTCAATGATTCAAACGCTATTCCATCAATTTCTAACTTCAGTTTAAAAACATCCACATCTCCAAATATTTCCTCGTATCTGTTAAAATTAGTTTCCCTTTCTTCTTCCTTTTCTCGATTGCTTTCTTTCAGCTGCTTCTACATGGAGTCTAATTACGTCTGGAGTTAACATTCTATTTGCGTTTGATGGTCGTGGCTGTGGTAATAGCAGTTTGTTTGAAGTTTCTCCCTGCGACGACACCGACGTTATTTCCATTGAATGAGCTGCTGCGATGAAGTTACCTTGCTAGATAGTCGCGATATGGGAGAACTTTTTTCACTCTGGATATTACATTCACCTACATTATCTTGTTAGTTATTTTATTTTTCGGTAGCTTCGTCACTTTCAATATTTGGACTATCAATAATGGTAGGAATTTCCAGAGGCTTATTAGTGACACGGGAAGACATGTAATTAGAGCCAGGAAAGGTTTGTGGATTAACTGGTGAAATTTCCATTTTTTAAATAATTTAATTATATTAATGGAAGTAAATGCCAAGGGAAAGGCGGCACCGACCGTGCCAACGATATAAATGGACATGAGAATTCCCGGATGATTCATCATCTACCTAACTGTCAACGGCCTTATTATAATAACATTTAAAGAAAAAAAACAGCTAACATTTAAGGGCTGTAATTTATGGCTGCAGGGAGGTGGTAGCGTAAGCAAAGAAATTCCATTTGCTTTAGATAAATTTAGGACCTTTATATCATAATGATTTCGTGTTATGTAGCATCCATAAAACTTGGTTTTATTTGCTGCACATGCTTAATTCATGCGTAATAAAACGTCTAACGTAGCCTGGCACAAATGGTCTAAAATTCTTCATAGGAGAAATATGACGGAAGAAATATCGCATTAACGCAAACTGTAACGATGGAGCCCCTTTCTGCATTGGTGACTTTGCCAACTTGCTTCTGGGAAACGGACCACAAAATCTTTGAAGGCTTGTGAACATTTGCTAATTCAGTTTCGTCATAATTATATATTTGGTGTCATAAAAGTATGTTTCAACTTTACATCTCGTAAATTATTAAAAAATAATCCGACATTGTATTTATTAAAGCTAGTAGCTCCTGTTAGGCTTGTTCCCTCTGGTCCCTCAGGGTGAGAACAATATTTCGTTTTCTACAATAATGCATCCACTCTAAACCAGCTTTTTTTTTGGCTTATGCCATCAACATCCTAATTTGACTTCAAACATGAAAAATAGGTTTACAGCTTGTGGTTTGTATCCTTTTAACCCAGATGCGGTCAATTACCAGAAATGTGTATAAAACGTTTTTTCCCAAATAAGTCGGTAGACGAGGTTCAAGAAGAAACAACAGTTGAAGATAAGTATATAGATCGCCCAAAAGGTTATCAATAAGTTAAGGCCTACGAGTAGACTATCTGAACGTGGAATATGTACTGAGTCACTCAGTACATATTCCACGTTTAGAACTGAGTCCATTGAATATTTAATACCTACAAACATTGTTCCCACCAGAAAGTAAAAACAAAGTTTTCCTTTTCTTTTTTGACGAAGAAATAAACAAGATGGATTTAGTTGTTGGTTGACGAGATGACGAGCCGTCAATAGATAACAAAATAATCATTTTAGAGAACATAATTCTAAATCCACCTCAAGAACAGCAAATAAATAATCGCATTTTTAACTTAGATGCGGAAAAACTAAACTAACAGAGACAAATATTGTAGAAAACATTGAAAATGTGAATAAGGTAGAGGAAGAACATGTAGAAGAAAAAATATACTATTGATGGTTTTACGTATTCGCAAATAACTTCAAAACTCTAAGCTGTCTTTAAAAACGGTTCACTATTTTATGGACTTTTTTGTTCATCGTTCAAATTGGTCACTATAAATTGTTGCAAGATGAATATAAATAATCGTTGGCGAAATATCGTTAAGTTTGTAATAAATTGTAAATTATAACAATAAAACCGTCGATTGAGAATGACAGCGATAAAACAAATAAATAAAAGTCCTAAACATATTATTACTTGACATAATGGTGAACGCGGTATAAATATTATTTTGAAGCGATTCCGAACCTATATAGGATTTTTTTTCTGTTATTTCTGGATGGTGAATCTCCGGTCCAGCGTGTGTGCATGCTTTTGGAAACAGCAAAAATATCGAATTCTTGAAATATAAACTGTGGGTATCTGTTCTTGGATATATGGATATATTTTTAATATCGATTTTTGATATTCAATATTACCCACCTCTATTCCGGGCTATTTGAAGGAATTTAATGCATATCATTATGAATTGAATCTAACTTATATCTATGAATAACAACCGGTTTCGAAGCTCTGTTTTAAAGTAAAAATAACCCAGCAAGTTCCTGGAACTCTCAGGAGAGCATACGTTTTACCGGAATTAAATGTTTTAGTCGTGATTATTTTAATTTAAGTTATAGATGACAGAAGTGACAGCCAGGACATGTAGTACCAGTGGCCGCCACCGCAGTACGTCAAGAACCGGGGATAAGAATGTGTGAGGAATCGACATGCTTGGTACCTCCATTGGAACAAGTCCGTGATGGGTCTTCCGAAACCAGACGTACGTTATCATTCGATCGTTTGCTTGTTCTCACTCGTGCTATGCTCTAATTATGATTAAATTCTGCATCTAAGGTTTCGCAAGCTAAAAATCTAGTTGTTTTAAATTAATTATTAGTTACTAAATCAGAACTATCAATACTTGAAGCAAATTACTTACATAAGGTACTTGAAGAATTTTACTTAAAGTACTTTTTTGCTAGATACTTGTACTTCAAATATCTGTTTCAAAATGCTTGGGTTGTTACTTGATTTTCACAAGTATTTTAGTTAAAGTATTTTTAAGAGTAGTGGCATGCCAGTATCAGTAACAGTATCAAAAGAGGTGGCCCTTAGCGAGCCTTGCACTTAGGCCACCAATTGGGCTCCAGGATGCCGGTCTTCCTTAAGAAAGCCCGCATCTCCTTCAGACTAACACGATGCACTGGATCTGGCTCGGTAGGTGTCGCGCCAAAGATTCTGAGCCTTGCCCACGTAAAGGTGGAGTATACCGTGAGTAGGTAGGGTCTCATCGTCTTCCATGCACCATCTACACTCCCTCTCCTTTGCAATTTTAAGCAGAGTCAGGTGCCGTCTAAGCCTACAGTGCCCTGTGTAGAATCCTACCAGAGCCCTGCACTCCTTCCTAGGCTGGCACAACAACCCCCTGGTGAGACTCTTCGCAGGCCCATGTATCATGAGCCTCGTCTGTTTCATCTCCATAGCCGTCCGCCATACCTTTTCGGTCCGACCCTTCGTCCAGGACTCCAAAGCTCTTTCGCAAACACTGGGCGACCTCCACACAGAAATCAGCCCCTAAGTATCTACGTGCTGAGCCTTCTCTGGCTTCAACGGCCTCATTTCCCGGTTTACCGGAGTTCCGGTATCCAGACCAGCGTAACCTTGTTATGCTTTGCAAGTTCAATCAGCCAGCTCATACACTCCCTCACGAACAGGGAGCGCGTTGCCAGGAATCGGATAATTAGTGTTAATAACCAAAAAATTTACTTGGTTTTTTTTTTTAAACAGATTTTTAAATACTTGAAGTACCAAAATTACTTTCAGCATTACTTCAAGTCAAGTAATTTATTTAAAGTATTTTACATATTTGAAGTACTAAATATACTTCAAGTAATGCCACTTTACTTGAAGTACTTATTTTTTACTTGAAGTAAATTGCTTGATAAAAATCAAAAATTTTAAATTTACTAGAAAATTGAAGTATAATTTTGAAAATCTTGTACTTATACTTCAAGTAATTTTTTATATATAATTATTTAATACTTGTACTTTAAGTACTTTCGTAGTGTACTTGTGGCAGTTCTGTACTAAATCAAACGAGAATAATTTTAGTTGGGATATTATTTTCAGGTTCAGTGGTCTGCGGACACAATGGAGACGCGCTCGTTGGGTTTCACGAAGACGCTCTGGTTCAAGCAGCGATGGGCAAAGCCCAGCTCATTTTGGTCTTCGTTTTGGGTCTTGGATTGGCGGCCGATTGTGCAGAGATAGAAATAGTTAATTTTATATTGCCAGCGGCTGAGTTACATTTATGTATCGAGGAGAGAAAGAAAGAATGGTTAGGTAAGTTTATATTCATTTGGTATTAATTGGAATTGTTTTCAAATTATAAAGCCTTAGTAGATATGTACCTAAGATAAATGATATCGTATTGAAGATTGATGTAGTAGCGTCGTACCGTACTCTAGAGAATAGTTGAAAGATACCTGTGTTTGGGCGTTCTTAGATCCCTCAAAATTTTATGTAGCACCTCGCACCTCCCTAGCTAAAATCAGTCATAATTATCAGAACAATTTCTTCTTCTGCTACGGAATTGTTCAAAACCATGAAATTCGTCACTTCCATGTTGATCTTACCTAAAGTCCATAGATCTACCAGTAAAACAAAATAAATATACTTATCGATTATCGATTCCAAATTTATGTTCAGTGTCCCAGATTCAATATAACCGATTTCAGTGGCTTTTTCTTAATATTTTGAGTACCTACATATTTTCATGCGCATCGATTTGATGTTATGAGAGTAGGTATAGTTCTCTGACTATCAGGTGATATATGCAGCTAACTTTTTAAAATTCAATAGAGCGGAGCATATTTAATTACATATTAAGATTCAGTAAACAATTACTATGTGCTATACAATGTACTCATAATTACTACTGATATAATTGGCAACTAAAAATTTTAACTTTTATTCCCCCCTAGTATAAACACAAATATAAAATTTCCAAGTCCGAAAACATAGATAGGTACTTATAATAATGGAACAAAAACATCATTTGATATCTGTCAAACTTTGGCGGATGTCAAAAAATAGAAAAGTTTAAATATATTTTTTGACGTTTCTGGCTGACAATGACAGCATATGTGCATTTGTGCACATATTTAGATTTGCTGTTTTGCATTGCAACACGTTTTTCTTCTTGAAGTTAAAAGTAAATATTTTCAATTAAAAGGAAACCTAGCCCCGGAGAGTCGTATTGCAAATGCCCGGCCCCGGAAGTGGGGTCGTTGGAGCGCCACAAGTTCTTTCCAACTAAACTGAAAGAGGTCCGCGAGTGTTGTGCAGGGTGGCTAGGCCCGCTTATTAAATGAAAATGTACTCAATCTCAACTTAACAAGGAAACACAATCTATAATTAAAGGAATCTATTTGCTACTAAGGTTTTTTTTGAAAACACAGCAACAATACTACGGTAAAATGGCAAGTTAAAGACAAAAGAATGTGAAATGACTATTAAATTTAACTACTAATTGGTACAATATGGTGATTGTACGGAGACAAATTCTGTTGTTAACGCTCGGTACGGTATGCCTTACAACTAAATGCGCTAAATACTACAAACCGAAGTGATCACTTTGATGTTAACTAAGCTAATTTCATATATGTATGCGTGCGCTAGTAGCTGCACCAATTATATAAATATAGCAATAATAATATGTAGCGATGAACGGCCACAATAATTAAATCAAATGACTCGATAAATTAATAAAAAGAATAAAACTATTGAAAGCTTGGCTGTCAATGCTTGATTTATATTCAAATATTAGAAACTATTATTAATCGGCAAGAAAAATAAATGATTTAATGAAACTTAGCTCTTTTGAGGCACAATCTGTAGTGCAAAATTCATTATGACAAATCACAAAAAAAAAAGAAATAATAATACAGATAAATGCTTCTGTACGATACCCTTTAGATCCTGCATATTTTAATAAGTTATTTTACCTGAAAATAACTAGAAGCTCATAAATAAACAAAATATAATTATTAAATGATTGTACGTATTCAGTGCTACGATATGAACAATATCATCGAGGCAAGTTTCGACCTTGAAGAATATGACATAAATAAAACTCTTAAAAACTAAAGCATTGCATAAACAGTTGTAATACTAAACTAGTATATGAGTATAAGTATAACCTTGAAGCTATATACAGTTAAATGTCTGTTTAGAGATCCTGCGGAACAGCTACGTATCAGCTCGGTTAGCTGATCTAACTCTGATATGAAATACAATAATATACATGCAATAATAACAGGATAACTATTACCAGTCCACCTATGAGCTACTATGTACACAATATTCACCAATTGACGAGCAACGTTCAATTCGTTCAGCAGTTTATCTTCCAGCACAGGAAAGTCACTTTAAACACTTACTAAGTCTTTGTTGTAGCTTCTATGTACAATGTAGTTCAATTTCTTGCAAATAGGAATGACTTGAATTAGTGGTTTGAATCTGGTATGCAGTTATTGCATAATAACATGACCTGGATGCCTTGTGAAATGCGGTTTTTTGGTACACGCATAAATTATTGTAAAACACGCTATGCAGGTCTGGTGGAGACGCCGGGCACCTGTTGGCACTACTATGGCACTGGCTCCGAGGGTAGAACCCGCAGAGGACTCGGCAATACACTTGGCTCTAGTGTAGTCGGGTATTAGAAGTGGTGGTCCGCTAATTGAAGTCGTGACCCTCTAATTGGACTGTGACCCGCTAATATAAGTAGTAGCCTGGTACTAAAGGTGGTAGCCTGGTAGTAAAAGTGGTAACCTGCTAGTAAAAGTGGTAGCTTGGTAGTAAAAGTGGTAGCCTGCTAGTAAAACCCTGAAATAACCGAGTACGCATTAGACAAAGCCCCCTTACTTTAATAAAAAAACCATAGCCCCCACTTGCATAAATATATTTTCTTTATAAAACAAATTCCCCCAAAAATTATCAATGAATTTTCAATGACCATCAGCAAATAAAAGAAATACTGAGATACAGACAACTTGAATATAAAAAAGATAAGTATGAGTCACCCCTAAAAGAAAATATAAACTTCCCCATATGATCAAAACTCAAGTTACATTAAAATAAAAATTCAGATTTGATAAAATGGAGTAGGTAAGATAACCCAAGGAGTGCAAAGCAAAAGGCGGACTATGCACAAAAAGGTTAACACAGATAAAGCAATTAAATCGTGAAGATAGACAAAAAACTGTAGCAATAATTACCTCGTTAGTGTGTGAGGGTTACGGGAGATTCGACGATATCGGTCTCATACGACGAACTTGGAAAGCCTCTAGAAATAAGGGAAAAGAACCATTAGCGTCATGGCGTCGTCCGCGTGCTTCACAAGCAATAGGAAAAAAAATAATTCCAGAGAAAATGCTTACCTAATACAGTACCTATTTAGATCCCGATTAATCGGTCGTGTCACATCACAAACAGAAACAACACAATATATCCCCAAAGAAAAGGGTCGTATTAAACCACAGAAGTAAATGTGGAGTCTCTATGACTGCACTCAAACAGAAAGCTTCTCTTCTCGCCGAAGGGCCTAACTAGAAGAACTCTCTATTCGTTTTCGTCAATTTGCCTTTCTCCTTCTACGAGTTTAAAAAACTACGTCAGATCAAGAAGTAGTAATGGGCTGAATCATGCCAAGTGATTTGATAAAAGGAATAATTTTAAGATAATAAACGACTTAGTTCTCGTTTATTATGATGGTAAAACGACGGCGGGAGCCACAATTAACGTGCTGAAATTAAATGGTTCAAGAAATACTAGAGAATATTCCGCAACAAAACGATAAACTTTTAAAAATTTAAATCGACAGCTGCAATTATAAGAAATAGCACATTCCTATTGCTCGGAACCAACAATTGAATCTTACAAAAACTGCAGCCTGCCGCGTGACGAAATAAATATAAATTCATCGAAGCAAATATCAGGGGTTCCTAAAAAGTTATGAAATATTTAAACCGAAAATAAAATATGAATTTGACGAATCTATGAAGCCTAAAAGCAGGTTTTATTAACAAAATTCATAAAAATATAAATCGGTTCGCTGGCCGTTCTACGGTAATGTAATACAAATTAAGCAAAGCTATCCTAATAACAATAATATCCTATTTTAGTGATTGGATCAAACCTAAACGATTTGTGCTTCGCTTATCAACTAAAATAAATATAGTCACAAAGTGTTATAAAAGCTAATACAAATATATCGTTAGCCTATATTTAGAATAGAGTTAATTTACATTAAGGAATACGGCAATTTTAAGCTTATTGTCAGCAAATCGAATCAATAAATTTAGAATTAATTATCTTCGAGGAGTATTGACCTCTTTTCAATACAGAATTTTTTTTGCTAGATGCGGCGTATAAAATGAAATTTAAAAATATTTGACACTGGCAAAATCGGACTGTTACAACTTGTATAATAGGTGTTCAGTCCGAATTAGATGATTTAACTCCCTTTTTTAATTAAACATTATTTGGTACGTGCCAAAATATAGTCGTGCCAAAAATCAAGAAGTATAAATATATTTCCAAATATAACAATTGAACCTCTCTTTTATATTTTTGCATTTTTCAACCTCCAAAAAACATCCTTCTTCATTGCCAGTCGAAAATGTAAGCATTTAAATATATTTCTGAACCATTTGTTATTTTGACATTGATTGTACCTATTTGAAAATGTACTGTTGTGTATGATAGATGTGTGGCCATTTCCCGATACGACTGCGTCAAAAACGTAAATGTAACAAATAACAATTCAGTGAAACATCATCAATCTGACATCTGTCAAAATTTATTAGATGCCAAAAATAGAAAAATAGAAATATATTTTTGACATCTGTCATTTTTACATTGACAGGACATGTTTGCAATCAGTTTCGTATAATGTGTTTTGTAATAATGTGTAAAGTCCCTATAGGCACCTTTTTTGTCTGAGTTATAAAAATGGTCATTTTTAATTGGGAAAGAAAGTTCAATAAACAATAATTATCTTTTCATAGTACCTCTCTGAAAACTATCATTTTCGATATCTCTGTTGAGCAAAGAAAGTAAGTCTTTCCGGTGTGACCGCACGGGAAAAGTTTTCCCGGTCCCTAATTAGGGAGCGGGAAAAGCTAAATATACTATTTCAACAATGTATCCACATTGTATAAAAGAAAAACCATAAACGACTCATGTAATTGGAATTCTATGAAATTTAAACTTTTTGTATTCCCCGATCATAAAATATGCTTTTACAAGAAGAAACAAAGGCGTGTAGGTGACAATAAACAATATATCGCATCTGTCAAAATTTAGCATATGTTAAAAAATCGAAAATTATAAATATATTTTTAAATATCACTTATTTTTGAAGCCCAAAATTACACTCTTCGTTTACATAATGGACTTTAAGCGTTTAACAAATATGTGTTTATTCGGCTGGTTCAAAAACAGACGTTATATGTCATGACATGTGTCAAAATGTGACAGATGTTGCGAAATAAAAAAATATATCTTTCTGAAAGGTTATACTTTGACACTGACAGTTCATATGTGAAAATATGCTTTTGCTGAATACAGCAGCTTTGAAGACATAAATATATAAGTTATCTGTCAAAATTTGGCAGATGACAAAAATTTAATAAATATGACTATATTTTTGACAACTGCCATTTTTACATTAACAGTATTTGCAGTTTTTGTGTATGACAATTAATATGTGGTAATTTTAAAATTTATCAGGTCCAAAAACATACGTAACTAAAACATAATTTGCCATCTGCCAAAATTTGTCAGATGTCATAAAAGACATTGACAGTACTTACCTGTTTGCAAATATGCATATCGATTTGGTGTTATCTATGTATAACGAATAAGCATCAAGTTTGTATAAGCACCTGTCTTTGTCTGTGTGTCTTTTTAATTATTTTTATTTTATTCTGAAATCTGTGACAGAATCTGTCATTTTGACATTGACAGACGTTTAGTTTTATAAAATACTCGCTCCCATTAAAGTAACTTTGATCTATTTAACTTAATGGGATCCAGCGTGATCTATAACTTCTGAGCATAATAGTCGTTTCGTATGAGTGTTGGTTTAATTACTTCTCAACAAAGATATCAGCAATTTGAAAAAATATCTGGATGGATGTTGACAAGAAACTATTTTTCAATGTTTTTTTTGGTTTTAGTGAACTAATTTGTAGCGATTATTCTATAATTACTAAAGAAAAGTAGGGTCTGGACCCTCTTTAGTTTGTGCCGGGGACGTCAACAACTTAGACCCAGCCTTTAACAACGTGTAACAACGCGCATTTATTATTTCGCTTAATAGTCGTAGGTTTGTGAATAGGTTGCCTAAAATCGAGATCAGTTTAATTGCTAGAAAAATTGCAATAAAAATGCGTGATTCAACTTGCATCATTAATTTAGCAAATGTTGTATACGCCACTGCTTCCCATACGGAGGCTTGTTCCGACCGACGAACTTATAACCATCATTGAAACAAATTAAGAGCCACAGCACGGTGCTAGTAGAAATCGCTTATTTACTGCTAATTATCAAACGCCAAGTTAAACTAGATATAGTAAAATATGATATTATTCCAGTTTCCATAACTCTTCTTGCTATGATTTGTGGTTCCATCGCATGGGGTATCCTCGCCGACTACATTGGAAGAAGGCGAGCTCTGGTACTCGCTTTAACTGTAGCGACGCTGTTTTCAGCCGTAGCGACTGTAATGCCAACCTACGGAACCTTTATGACCGCCAGGTAAGTGGTAATTTTAGAAGGAGCGTACCAAAGACATTTAATGTCTGAAGCGTAGGTACCTTCCTTTTTATTTGGGTCTTCCGGATATAGCTAGTTTATAAAGGCAAATTTTAATCCAAAATAATTTTTGTTCATAAAATTCACAGGCAGATAACACTAAGATCGAAAGTCAAGTATCGAAAGCAAAAGTATCGACATTTGATCGAAAAGGTCAATATCGAAATTAAAGAATATAATAAAATCGAAAATATAAAATTTCCAGATATTGTAAACTTAAAATATCGAAATTAATGAAAAAATGTAGAATATCGAATACAAGCACTTAAATTTTTTTTCTTGATTTTGTTGGGTTAGTAATAACACCGAAAACACAAGGACTAGGACTCGTGGCGTTAGAGCCGCGTGACGTAGACTCAGAGAGGTAACGGCTTTACTGAATAACAAGATTCGCGTCTATACACAGGAATATTACTTTGGCTCCCTGGCTTCCGCATGCGCAGAATACGAGTGACGAATCAATCAACGCCTCCTACACTACAAATACCTCAATTACCAATGTCTTTACGATGCAGCGCGTTCTTTCCGAGTGGCCTGGTGGTGTAGTGGTTAGAGCATTTGCTTGTCATGTGGTCGGCGTGGGTTCGATTCCCGTTGGTGGCAATGCGTTTTTTTTCCACCTTTTTAAGATTTGTTTGCTTTTTTTTAATTTGGTTTAGCTTGGGTTAGTTTCAGTTAGTTGGGTTAGTTAGATTATGTTTGCTTTTTTTTAATTTGTGTTAGCTTGGGTTAGGTTCAGTTAGTTGGGTTAGTATGATTATGTTTGCTTTTTTTTAATTTGGGTTAGTTTCAGTTAGTTTTGATTGGCTGCGCCCTGGAGCGAGCGAAGCGAGCGGAGGGTCATGCGTGAAGTCCTAGACACTTGTAAACGAACGCACCCATACTCTGCGCATGCGGAAGCCAGGGAGCCAAAGTAATATTCCTGTGTGTAGACACGAGTAATAACAAGTGCATCTGCCCTAGTTTACTTGACGTCGTTCAACGGGCAGGTTGATTTCTTCCCTTTGTGTCTGTGTTTTATTTAAAAATTTAGAATTTGTGTGATAACTGTAATTATCTTGTGTTTTGGTGAGTTTTACCGGTGTTATGGATATACTTAAAATACCGTATTCTTGTTGTGTTATAGGAAAAGGGGGCAAAAAGTGCACGCGCAAAACCCATGGGGGGGGCAAGGCCCCACGGCGCCAAGAGAAATTAGGCGCCGCTCCGAATTTATAAATATGCTAATGCTAACAATGCTCATAAGCTTAACTGAGTTGTTCAATTAATTAAATTATATTACAATCAATGATCAAAGACTAAAATATGTGTTAAACTTTTTATTCAACCAATACATTTTGTGCCACCACTCTTCTACGTGGTATGAAAAAGATATATCCCGGCGCACAGTGGGGTATTTGATATTAATTTCTGCTCGAATTTGTTTGTTAATCAGATATTTCTTAACAACGTTTTAAATTAAAAGCGGATCATATAATAAGTAAAAATTTAATATTTTGAAGGATGAATAGTTATCTGCATTATACAGGGTTAGTCAAAAATTCCGCAACAGCTAAATATTTCAGAGAGGATTGCGTGCAATTTTTTGCAATTTTATACACCGGAATTTTAAGTATCCTTGATCCAATAATTATGTGCTCAAATGCCAAGTTTATAGTCTTCCTCCCAAAGGCTCGAACTTTCATATTTTAAATGAAAAGAATATGTCTTTATTTAATGTTTAAATTGCCTGCATCTTAAAAACTAAATAAAAACATATTATTTTAATTTAAAATAGATTGTTTGGAACTCTAGGAAAGAAAACTATAGACTTGGCAACTCGTGGCAACTTCACCCATATTAAATTTCAAAAGTTTTCACGCAATATTTTCTGAGATATTAGGCTGCTATGGGACCTTTGACTTGCATACAAAGCTTTTAGAGAGAGAGATTTTGAAAACTTAAATTTTAACTTACTTTAATGCTCCTATCGTTATTTCAATAGCGATGATCATAAAAAGCCCACCAAATGAAATAACATTTTTTAAACCCTTGAATTTTAATTTGCAATAAAAATTAAAATTGATTTAATAAATAAATAGCAAAAAGTAGGTTATTAACATTAATTTATTAAAATAAGCACAGACAAGAAATGACATTTCCCTATTCCTCCGTAAATAACGGAGGCTTTTAATGGTTAATTAAGTACAGGAAACGTCTTTTTGACACTTTCGCATGCCAAAAATTACGATTACGATAAGCACGTATTAAAATAAGAGGTTTATTTTATAAAATCTTAAATGTAACAAAATATTAAATTTATAAACGATGTCATAACATGAATAATAAACATATGCTACAGTAAACTATGAATATGAAAGGAAAATACTAATTAACTAAACATCAGCAATAATAACACAAACATACAATTTACAGAAATTTGTTTTGTTATTGAGAATTATAATTTAGTCAGAGTCTGAGGTAGATGCTTCTGATTCTGAATTGCTAAGATTATCTAAATTATGTAAATTTGTTGGTTTATTCGGAGGTTTTAGCAAATTTTGAACTTCTGTAGAAAGTTTCCTAAATTTTTTTGGAGGCAACTGACTAAGACTTGTAATTAGAGGGTCTGAAGAGGTTAATAATAAATTATTTAAAATTTCAGTGCTGTATCTACTCTAGAACATTTTCTAGCATGGCCCTATCTACATTTGTTTGTTTAGGCGCCAGCGGCTAGGTTTGCCCCCCGGCGCCGACATTTCTAGCTACGCCACTGGTCTGTGCGTTACATTTTGCCAAGGAATATATATTTATTTATTTATTTATTCAACGGGCAAGGCCCAATTAGTAGAAAAAATACACCCAATAAATGGGTAAAGGCACAGGGAAAATTTTACTTCATCCAAATTTAGCAGGGTCTTAAATGTAAATACAACTAGTCAGTTAATTAGAGTAAAAGTAAGTAATAAAACTGTACTGTTCCAGCACTATCTGTTCCCTAAACATAATTTCAATGTATATTCTGAAATGAAAAAGAGACCCAATTCGACCGCATTTGCACTTCTCATAATTCTATTAATTTCCATATGTGCTCCATAGCAAGTTCTATGGTGTTGAAGGTCGAACGTTTTTTTTTATCCTTAAGGGACGAGGAGGAACGTAAAAGTTTAGTTCACTGGGCAGCCTTGGGCAATCAACAAAACCACGCACAATTTTATATGCCATATCCACATCAGCATTCCTCCTTCTCACACACAGACTCTGTATACCGAGCCCATGTTCAAGCTCCATGTAATTGATGCTTTCAGATGGTATACCCTTCATAAAAGCAATATATTTAATAAACCTCCTCTGTACAGATTCATTCTTATCTATGTGTTTTTGAAAGAATGGAGACCAAACAGTAGTCGCACATTCAAGCTGAGGTCTAACCAGTGATACGTACCATCGTGCCGAAAAAAAACTGGGACAACAAAATCCTCGTTGTTGAATAGCTCCTAGGCTATAAAAAGTATGCAAAATCTATTGAGGATAGGTTATCATTGTTGTCATGGAAGTGAAAAGGTTAAACACCAAAACAATAATACTAGTACCTTTTGTAAAAGTACGAGGAAAAATTAAAATACGTATGTTTATTGTTTTAAAATGTAACAAAAATAAAAACAAGATTTTTTTATTTGGTATTTGCACCGCTATTATCGATTAAGGCTTGCAAACAGTCGCTTTTTGCTCGGTGGTTAACGCGGGCATTTTAAAAAATATATTTCTTGACATATCCGTCAGTCACAACATTAAATCGAACTGGTAACTTCAAAACAAGCTAATAGTCCGGCAGATTAAACTACATCTTGCTGTCCCAGTTTTTTTTCGGCACGATGGTACAACTGCTTCACAGAATTCACATCCCAGCATTCAACTTGAAATGTGCTCAACAAATTAGAGCCTAACATCAAACAACACTCCTAGGTCCCTCACAACGTCAACTCTGTCCACAGCTTCAACGTCAAAAAAGTAACCACCCGGCGCAACCGTCAAGGATCTGCTAAACTGAATGTATTTACACTTTCCAGTATTCAAGTGCAGTTTATTGATGTTGCACCAATCGTGAAATATATCAAGGTCTTCCTGCAATTTAAGCCTACTCTCGTCATCAGACTGAGCCAAATGTATATTCAGATCATCGGCAAAAAGTATAAACGTGGAATGGAGGAATTAATGAAAACATTAAATAGAAATGGTGCAAGATGTGCTCCTTGGGGAACGCCAGTACGCCAAGTACAAGTCGTGATGAAATATTGCAGGAATTGAAAAAATTTTGCAAAGGCGATTAAAAATAGCCAAAATGAGTTTGAAATTATAAAAAAAACATTTTTGTACAGCAATTTTGAAGAGTTTATGATAAGGATTTCGTCGGTATTTTTGACGGAGGGGCCAGAACGCATTAAAGAGAAGCCGCCATTGCTTGAGACATTTTTGTGTACTTATATTACCTCATCCAGATACAGTAAAATCAATTTGCGGTTCTTTGTTGACTGACACTACATTGAAAGAAAAATATATGTCATTTGGCTACGCGAAAAAACTTTTTGCTTTATTGTCGATACCATAAAAAATATGGGAGTTCTGCCTAAAATGACATACTCAGGTAAAATGACATAGTGGCTGTTCAGGCGTACTCGCGCTCCCAAATGATCCTCAGTTAGCTTTGTTCGGTTTTACATGTGGCAACGTTGCACCTGTAACCAGTAGCATTGTTTATAATAAAGACAATGCCAGTAGTAATGGCAGACATGTGGCCGGCGAAATACGAGCGTAGTTAAATAAAACCCAAATATTGCGTGCCTGATATAATATGCTACAAACTTCAAGATTATCATCAGTATTTGCATGAATTTATGAAAGTTATATTTTTTTGCCCACCGAATGACTAATAATCTTTGCTATAATGACTCGGGTTTGCATTATTTTTGAGGTGAGAATAACATATTTCGGTGATTTTGTCGAACATGCAACTTGGGTAAAAAGACATACGAAAGTCTCGGATAAAATGACATACCTACTATGTCATTTTACCCTGAGCTATTTTTTGCAGGCGAAAACATCTTTTAGGACCGTTATACAAGGACGGCTTATTTTTAAATTTCAGATGGTTGGTAAATACTTAAATACCAAGGAAAAAGTACCCGACCAACTTGGGACGAAGAAAGTATGCGCCGCGCAATTAATGCAGTTCAGAATGAAGGAATGGGCTTAGAGCATCGAAATTATTCGGAGTTCCTCAGGCAACCCTAAGGCGAAAAGCTAAAAATATCAATAAAGTTATTCATGGCGTCAATAAAGGCTTAGGACGTTTTCGACCCACTTTTGAAGCTGTTATTGAAAGAGAACTAGTGGAGCACTTAAAACTTTTAGAATCACGCTTATTTGATATGACGGTTACTCATGTACGCAAATTAGCTTACGAACTAGCTGAAAAGAGTCAGGTGGAACATCGATTTTGCCATGACAAGAAGATGGCTGGTTGGGATTGGATTGCCGGTTTTCGGGCTAGAAATCCTGACATAGTTTTAAGAAAACCTGAAGCAACTTCAGCAGCGCGTGCTATGGCATTCAACAAAACCCAAGTAGAAAGGTTTTTTGAGCTTTATCAGTCTTGTTTCGAGGAACATATGATAGACCCTACAAAAATTTTCAATGTTGACGAAAGTGCATTGTCAACTGTACAGAAACCTCCAAAAGTTTTTGCACAATCAGGCAAGAAACAGATCGGAGCTCTTACCAGCGCTGAGCGAGGTTTCAGATAGCTTCGTTTTTTTAGCAGCATACTGCAAAGCTGCACAAACTAGTGTTGCTCAAAATGGATTTGCTAAAACTGGAATTTGGCCAGCGAACCCTGACATATTTCCGGATTACCTTTTTGCTCCAGCAGAAACTACTAATGTAGGACAAAATGAAGTCCAACCTACGCAACAAAAACAAAATACTTTTGAAGCAATTCCATCAACTTCGAGAGCAATCCAGACTAATGGAAAGACAACATTGAAAGCTGGTGCATCAGACGTGTCGAGCATTGCTGCAGAGAGAGAGCCTAACGTAAAACTCTCAGAAATATCACCAATACCTCAAGTAACCTCCAGGGAAACAAAAAGAAAACGAAAATCCACTGGTTCACAAATTTTAACAACCACTCCTAACTTGGAGGACAAAAACAGAAGGCGGACGCAAAAGCGGAACTTGAACGACGCAAAACAGCGAGACAAGTAAAGAAGCATCTGGTGATTTCTCCCACGGATACATACGAAGAAAGTGAGCCATTTGGTGATACCCAAGCTGATGATGATAATGACGTGGCGTGCCATTTTATAATGACCTCTACTCTAGGTTAAAGCCTAACGAATTTTCGTTGAAATGCCAAATCTGCTCATCGTGGGCACACGCAGAATATGCCGGGAAGTCTTCAAAAACCAAATATTTCACATGTGACTTATGTATGTAAACGATTCAGATGTGGAAATTTCTTCTTTTCTAATAAACTCTTTCAAAAAAATCCTATATTATATTTCTCCACAACTTTCGGCTAAAACGACATAGTATGTCTGTTGTCATTTTGTACGAGTATCCGCCTAGAATGACATAGTCAGCCATTTAAAAGAAAAAATGTTTAAATAATATGTGGGTTAAATTTATGGTACTTTATCTTTATTAAAACTTACATATTTGCAGCTTAGGTTTTTTTTAAAGGTTGTTTTTGAGTTATTCTGTGGCTAGATATAAGGGTATAGTTTAGAGCTCTTTCACACGAGGACTCACTATGCGAGATACGCGTATACGAGATACAGAACCGCGGTCGAAAACTTGGACTGCTGGCTGCATCGAATTCACGTATTTCTTTAATCAGTACTAAAATAGTCGCAGTGCCGTGCATAGGTTCATCACTATAGACGTAGTAAATAATACCTAGTCTATGATATCTTCTCCGATGCAAAAGTATCCATGTCTGAACACGTCCATATACCGTAATGGTAATTTTGTATGCGGCATACGCATCTGAATGCGTATGCCGGACGCTGACGTCCGGCGGCTGAAGTTACCGGGATACAGAAATTCGAAATCGCGATTCTGTATGCGTCTCTCGTGCCATGTGAATAGGTCCATTTGAATGTATGATTAACCTGTATCTCGGATACGCGTATCTCGCATACAGTATCCTTGTGTGAAAGAGCTCTTAGGGTATGTCATTTTAGGCAGAACTCCCCTAATATTATTAATGGGCGAAAACCACATTAGACCATTTCTTGATTATGAAGCAGGAAATACTGCTGGGACCTCTTATAATAATCTTTGTTTAGCAAATTCTGCTTTTGTATTTATGATATCCGGCATTGTGTCTAGCGTAAAAGCAGTTGTGCATATTAGTCCTAACTCCAGAGTTGAACACTTCGTTTATTAATTAAGCCAGCTATAACTAACTTGGCGGAAAGTGGCTAGAAGGTATTTTGGGTTGTTATTGACGATACTGCTATAAACACTAAAGGCATGAGCCATTTTTCTGACAAGAACCGTTTAAGTATTGTCTATCCTCACCTCACGGATAAAACACGTCCTCTATTTTATTTATTTGATTCTGTACATTTGCTTAAGTGTATAAGAAATAACTGGTTTCATTCAAAGCCAGACCAAACATTATATTATCCCGATTTTGATGGTGGTGTTGAAAAAGCAGCTGCTTTTCAATCTCTTAAAACACTTCAATTAGAACGCGATAAAATGTTAAAAGTTTAGTTTAGATGCTCTGTTTCCTACTGATACGGAAAGACAAAGTGTTTTTAACCCTTTCGTAGTACAAGCGTTAATTCAATTCGTGTCTAAAATTGATAAATCGAAAGATGCTGCTGACTGTATAAATATTTATAATAATATTAGCTCAGTGATGGAAAATCGTAAATATAAAAATTTCCCTTAAAAACGTTTAAATGACGAATATTAAGAGCCCCTAACGGCACGAACCGTAATTTAGCAGGTTATTTTTGTTATATTAGTAAAGAAAATTCAGTGCGAAATAGGTATATTTCTTAAACAATAAATTCGTTATTATATATAATGACGAATTTATTGTTGAAGATAATTTCATCCTTATTAAAAGTTTAAGCCGGTGAAAATTGCTTTATCTTCAAGATGTTATCGTACCAATAGTTTCCTATGCGTATTTAATATTTAACAACATTTTGGATGAATTTGTGCAAATATTTTAACAGTTCATAATAAGCGTGGATTAACCAAAAATTTTTAAATTTAAATCTCTACTTTTTGGTGCATCCCAACTGCTTAGCGCTAGTGTAGCATCATTTTCAACATTAAATTTAAATTATTAATAATGAAGATATAGTTCCGAGAGTTAGGAAATTTTGCAATGTGTACGGGGTTGATAGTTTGCACATTTTTTTTTAATAGGGGCTACTAACTTGCTGACGTAACACATTTTGACATAGGCAATATATTGATAATTTATCTAGCATCAAAACAGCTGTAATACATAAAAATAAAATGAAATGGATTACTAATTTAGTTAGAATTTCAAAGCTAAGAAAAAAATTGTTTTGAAATTAGAAACAACATTGTCAGATGTTAGTTTAAAAGAAATGTAAGATTTAAAAAAATATATATTTCTTAAAGCTCCAAATAGAATCTTCTTGTCTTCAAACAAAAAATATAAAAAAGGCAAAGATCATAAAATTTTCGTCATTTGGCAACATTTTAAAACTGACCAAAGCCGCATATTTTACTTATCAAAAGGTAGACATTTCACAACCAACCCAAACTAACGCTGCAAAGAGCCTGATAAAACAAAACATACAGTTGACATGTCCCTTCAATCCTTGTTATTGTAATTTCAGGTTTGGGTCTGGGTTCGGAACCGCCGGAGCCTTCCCAATAGCGTTTAGTTATCTAGCCGAGACGTGCTCGCGGTCCACCAGAGCCAAATACACGGGAATGCTACACGCTATGTGGCCCCTAGGAGCGGCATACACAGCAATTATATTTGAAATGACCATGCCTACGTTAGGTGCAGATATCGTAAGAGATAATAGAGAACATTGGAGTTCCTGGCACAGGTAAATTTCAGTTGCATATCAAACACTTTTTACATTTCTTGAAGTCAGTCCGAGAACAGTAACTAATTGAGTACTGCATTCACCTGCACCGGATACCTATCCAAGTTTTAATCGCTTTTATGCTATTATCTTGATTTTTTGCAGATTTTTAATATTAAGCATATTGCCATCAATTGTATGCATTGTGGGGCTGTTATGGGCGTCCGAATCGCCACGGTATCTTTTGGAGGCTTCGCGAGAAGTCGAGGCATTGGCTGTTTACCAAAGGCTTCACAGTCTCAATAAAACACGAACGCAGTACGGCCTTACTGAACTAGAGCTTCCGGGGCGAGGTGCATATCCTGAACGACCATTAAGTCCTGTCCGGAGTATGTTTTCCCAAGGATTAAATTCGGTAAATATCATTAGGCGTCAAAATATCTTTAGTCGTATGCATGAAAAGTACCTCATTCTGTATGAAGACAATCGGTTTAGACATTCAACATATTTCTTATTGAAAATTTTAATAGTTTCCCATTTATTTTTTTTAGGTTCGGGAAGCCTTTCAAAACGTTTCGTCCCCTATGTATTTCAGAACGACTTTACTGCTGGCAGCGTTACACTTGATCTGTGGATTCGTTTATATGGGTATATCAACGTTTTCCACATCGATGATGAAGGAGCTGCGCGAAAAGCAGTATCTCGCTGAAAAGAAGTTCGTACAACATCAAAACTTTTCCGGAATTTATGACGAAACGATGGAAAACGTGTTTTTTAAGGATTGTCTTTTTCGAGACGCAACATTTACCCACATGAATTTGATTCATGTTAATTTTTGGAATTGCAGTGTTCACGATTCGCAGTTTATCAATGTAAAAACGTCGGTATTTTCATTCGAAAATTCGGTTATTGAAAATTCCAGGTAAGGCGCTTTTTATAGAAACATTATTTTATCAGATAAAAAAGAACAATTTTGATAACAACAGCTTGTCTTTTCAACGACACACGGAATTTACAAAAAATAAGCATGAATTTAGTTAGTAAACTGACAGCATTTTTTTTTGGACGGAGGGTCGTGCGTTTCATCATTTATTTAAAAGGCATTTTTAAGTAGAATATCGTCTCATTATTTCGCGTCTTCACAATAGCCTGCAAAAAATGGGAGCAACATGCCAAAATTTCGACTTTTTTGAAGTAAGTGCCGCTACGTTTACCAGAACACAAATGTCTTCACCACCCTCTTCGGGAAGTCGTTTTGGACTGCTTATAGATCGAGGCAACAAAAGAACAGATCAGAAACCTCCTTTCTTACATTCTGCAATACCGAATATAGATATCGATACACGTTTCAAACGTGCTTTTCTGAAAAATTAATTTTGATAATGAATAATTCCTTCCTAAAGAACGACCATCTTCCCATTAAAAGAAATAGCGGCCAGCCTTCATTTTAATTCAAATTATCATGCTTTTTTACATCAAAAGATAGTAGGTGTTATAGCAGAACGCCAAAAATATAGATATATACGTTGCCTCTATACAAGGTGTTTCAAAAAACAGTCGAAAACTTTGTAAGGCGCTTCGGTCAGAATCGGCAAACATCGGTAAACGTAACTGATGGATGCAAGCAACGGTTATCTCTCGGGAGCCACCCGCCTTTAGCCACAGTCAAATAATTTTGTCTGGCATATTCACTTAACATTTCGAAGTACTTTTGGAGTATCAAATAGATGATGTTGTATATATATTTCATAAATGAATTTAGGCTAGTTTGGTGTGGTGTAATACAAAAGTGCAGAGAAGTAACATGGGGGACAGTCGTTATGTTTTCCCGGTATAATTTGTTTTGGCTACCAATCCGTGCCAAGACAGATTTATAAAATGTGTTTTAGATGATTTTAAACTACAGGACGTAAAATGACCCGTCATCGTATCATAATCCATACGAAATAGGCGTAAGGATTTTTTGTTGCAAAGATAAAGCTTCAAATACCAAAACGAACAAATATCGAGTATTGATATAAAATAACAAAGTAGTTGTCCCCTCGGATAGATCTATATAGTAACATGTTTGGGGTCCCGCATACTCACGTACCAAAATTTAAAAATTTAATTGTTATTTGTGTATTTAGAGCGCAAAGTAACGCTCGAAAAACACACAGAACTTTTTCTACAGCCGTATTTTTTAAAATTAAATGCACATTTTTCTCTAGTGAGATTTTTCTTTTCCATGTTCGCGCTAAAGCGCAAAATAAGGATCCACGGCATTCGTCGATTTTGCGATTTCATTTCACTTTAGTAATTAGTTATTTTGCGCGCGGCTGTAGAAAAAAGTCTTTTTTCTTCAAACGTCAGTAAATCCGTCATTACTCGACTGTGTAGGCGGCCGTTTTTCCTCCGCCGGAGCTTTACTTTTCACTTTTCCGCCGGCGGAGGTAAAAGTGTTGTCATAGCAACATAGATACAATACAAACAGACAACAAAATAAGCGTCAACAACTCAATATTTATTAAACCACAATTTGTATTTATCACTTAATTTGTGACTGCATTTCTAAAAATCACTAATTTAGGAACAAATTGGTTATTATTTAATCGAACTTACTCAATAACTGCTTATCAATATGGAATTAAAACGCAATCGGAGATGCAATCTTAAAAAATTAATTATTGTTGACAGTGTCCACTGACAGCTTTAT
The DNA here is from genome assembly GCA_016904865.1 of Pissodes strobi. Classification (NCBI taxonomy): domain Eukaryota; kingdom Metazoa; phylum Arthropoda; class Insecta; order Coleoptera; family Curculionidae; genus Pissodes; species Pissodes strobi. Next base: position 23,276 of record MU189285.1, on the reverse strand, counting down.
GTTACATTATATTCACCGACACCGGTCTAAGCAAGGCCACCTACGACCGTGGTCTAAGCCACCTTGCGAACCCATTTATCTTTAATAATAATTAGATATTATTACTATTAAAAAGAGATGTTTTTGCATTAATTTGTCGACATTTGAAGAAAAAACAGCATATTTTATTTGGAGGAAAAGTTACTTTTCATGGCTTGCTCTCTATTACCAGCCTCACTCCGTTCGGCTGTTAAACACGAGCGCGCCATGAAAAGTATCACTTTTCCTCCATATAAAATAATATACTATTTCGAGTTATATCTAATAGTAAAAGGTCATCTACGTTGCGATAATTGTTTGATTATTTTTTAGGTTTATCGATACGGACTTGACTGACCATCATTTCGTTAATTGTATTTTAATTAATAATACCTTCCTCTCCTTGATATCAAACTGCGCGGTGGACTTCGACTACAACATTTACTTGGACGATTTACGTCACGAGATTGAAATCGGGTAAGTATACAATATAACCAAATAATTTCGCTCATTCATTAAGTCTATAATCAGAATTTCTTTTTGTGTAACATATTCCTAATGGGGGAATGACCTAAACATATAACGCATACGACGGGGAATCCATAACGTTTTAAGATCCTTTACAGTCATACGTCACTATGCTATATTAGTCGCTTCTGATTGGTGGAATAACGTCACTTTCCCTTTATCTACGTCCGAGTCAGTTTATTCTAGCAAGTCTAAATGGTCTATTGGTCAGATTCTGCGATTGGAACGTGGTCGTTTCGCGTTCAATTACCGTCGGAGCCAATACATGTTTTCTTTACTTTTTTTTAAGGTTATGTTTGTTTATTTTCGTAAATTTGGGTTAGTTTAAGTTAGTTTTCCCCGAAGCGAGCGGAGGGCCAAGCGTTAAGTTAACTATATTTTCAGTAGGTACTCTAAAGTGACGTTAACCCTCCAATCAGAAGCGGCTAATATAGCATAATGGCTCAGGATTGTAAAGGATCGTATTATGCGAATCCACTACCACTAAATAGAAACTAAGGAGGACTAGAAGTAAGGAGAGCAATCGACAATGGCCGAAATTCGGATTTCAGGTCATACTTTTGTAATAGTTCACAAGTTTGTCATAGTTGGCGCTGCGATCCCATGCGCTACGTTTTTAACACGGTGTCTTATGGAGAATATGTGATTGTTTCGCGTTTTTTTGTTAAAAAACTTGGTGTTAATTGTGTTTTATTACGTTTATGTGATTGACTATGAGTTTAGACAAAGTTAATCTAAGCAGAAGTTGTTTTGTACTTTGCATCATGAAATAAAAGACGTAATTTTGAGAATACAGCTGATTGTTTTTATTTCATGTCAAGAAAATTATGATAAATTTTGTATCATATTCATCAATATCCTCTCTATGTATGTTTGTGAATAATACAGTAATGATTTCTAATTGTTCTCAGATATTAATTATTAAGAATAAAATGTTTTGCTCATTGCAAATGCAAATACTCTTATAGGTTAAAGGGTAACCTAAAATAAAACTGCATATAAACATTTTACCCTAATTTCTTGTTCAAAAAATAAATGATGAAAAATAATGTGAATATCATATTTTATTAATTTTTTACACAAACGCCAAAAAATTGTCTATAGAACTAAACTCGTTATATTAAGCAAAATTATTTAACAGATTCTAAAAAGTATGGAAAAAAATTAACTACTTTGTTACAGCCTCTAAAATTGAAATGGCAACGAGCGATAGCGATTTGAGCAAAATCGCTAACGATGATGCTTACAATTTTTATAGATCTTGGCTGCCCATTCCAAACAGGAAGGCTTGACACATACACAAATAAAATGTTTTTCTTTTAATTTGCCGTCACCGAGACCGCACTACGATGGTTAAGGTAGCTTATACACTAAAGCTGTGGTTAGGGGTTAAATAACATCAAATAATACGTTTCCAATAAAGAAAAAGTGAAAAATGTCCACTATGTCCATAAGAAACCATGTATTTTTCCTATCGCATAAAACACGGACGCCCTCTGGCGGTGAGATCTTATGATCTTAAGCTCATTTACCGTCGACAAACCATGACCAAAATAATAACATTGCGTTTGATCTCCTTCCCTCTCGCCCTCCTTAATAGAAACATTATACAAGTACCTCGGTTTAGAGCG
>MU189285.1:5835-20999 GCA_016904865.1 Pissodes strobi | reverse complement strand
TATATATATATATATAATATTCAGTAAAAATTTAAAATATTGATAAAAATTATTCTTTTTAACTTTTCGGTAGAACATTACTAAAATCGGTAGATCTACCTGGCAACACTGGTACCAATAATTGAATCAGAGTCGATTTTTTAGGTCTTGCCGTCTTGCTCTTCATCTCATCAGTCAAGCTTAACATTCTGTTGGATTATAGCAACGATTTTCCTTCGATAGCAATGATCATAGAGGAATATAAAAGTAAAGAGAGTATCCATTCCCTTGTAAAATATTGGCACACCGTTTAATGACAATTGACAATAATGACGTATGATGTTTACTTACACGACACTTAGGGCGGCTTACTGAACTAATGCTAATAATCTATGTTGACAAAACATGTTCCTGTTTTATCGACGGAAGAAAGGCGGCGGGCTATTCAAATGTTATTTTTATTTTAGTCGTATTCCATATAACTAGACGGTTTATGAATTTATCTGCAACAAACTATTACAGCGTTTTTCTTAATCGATATTAAAGCAAAGAGAGAACCCTGTAAATACATTAGTTTATCGCAGATAAATCCATAATGCGCCTGGTTGAATTAAATGCGAGTATACATTAAACTTTAGGCGTTGTTTGGACCGAAGAATAGTTTAGGGTGTAAGAAAGAAAATATACACATTTTGCATTTTGTTACAAAGTTTATTAAAAAACATGCGGTAGTAAATGCAATCAAAATATCATAAAAAAATCTCTTAACAGAACAAAATAGGTAAATAGTGTTGACGTATCACAATATATTTCTAATATTCAAAAACTAATTAACTCGAATAGAACCAAAAATAAAATTTAACAGTTTTTAAATATTTCAAGAACAAAATTCACAAAAGAAAATAGCTTCTTACCAACGGCTGCTACTCGCACCACCAATACCTCCATCCACCATCGCTTCAGAACAATTTTAAATTAAAATAATAAATTGATTAAACCGGCTTTCTTTAATCAACAACCGTCAAACCGCCATTTGTGAATTCTCGACAGCATACTTTTAGCACAGCTTACTCATGATACAATAACAGGGAAGGTAGGATACTCAGCGGTTTCAAAATCGTCTCTGTCTGCGCATTGACGTCACAAAGAGAGTTATCCCTTTAAACTATAATGGTAACAACCGCAATTTATACGCAAATTTTAGATTTAACTGAATACTTTGTTTTATTTTGATGGATAATCTAGTAAATGAAGTTTTGGACGATTAATTAAAGGTAACTTTGAATGATTCACGTTATTATTAATAGTTTTTTTTAGGATATGGATTTTTTCGCTTTAGCCGATTGTGGCAAGAGTTTACAATCAGATTTTTTTTAGTACATTCAACAGCACACATGACCACTCTCAGTGATACATTTACACAGAATAAAACGAAAAATAAAAGCTTATAATTTTTAATAACATAGAACTTTTTCTTTTTTAATTAAAACAGGTATCAAGAAATATACATTATAATTAAACAAATAGAACAAATAAACATTATATCTACTAATCTACTTGATCTATATATAATGTTAAGCTTGTCAAATGATCTAAAACACAGTTTTATCCACAATACCGAAAAATAATTTTGCACTCGACGCGCGTTTCGTTAACCATGTTAGCATCATCAGGAGACGATTAAAGCTAAACTTAAAATCTGCGACACTCTATTTTATAGTAACTGTTTGCTTAATCAAGCGGAACCAAAAAGAACCAATCCTGGAATCCTAGTGGTCATGCTCGATCAACCAATACAATGGATTGTACGGAATAGGCCTTTTATCTCTATTTAAACTATTCTTACATTTAATAATTTTCATACTGTCGTATGCGTCTAATAATCTCAGATATATTATGAATTAATGCTAAATTTTGAATGGTTATTCTATAATTATTATCAAAAGCATGCTCGGCAACACTTAATTTTTTTGCTCTACCATACTTTAAATGAGTTATGTGTTCTTTGAATCTCGTTTGTATAAATCTTCTAGTTTGCCCAACATATTTTTGGTTACAAGCCATGTATCCAATTTCATAATTTCCACTTTGTTCCAATATGTCAATTTTGTCGTTGGACTACTCAATACTTTCTTAATGTTAAACTGAGTTTGCTATACTAATTTTAAACCTAAGAACTTTTTGGAGCGGAGTATAATGAGGAGTATATGGTATTGAGACATATTTTATATTTTCATCCTGATTAACGAAAGAAGTAGAATAACGAATGGCCTTTCTAAATACATACCCATTAATTAGTCTATATTTATTAAGTTAGCATTGAAACCATTAACTTTTGCTATATTCTTAATTGTCTCCTTTTCAGTATTAAATCTTTCTCTGCTGAGAGGAAAGTTAACCATACGCTATACTAAAAGATGAAAGCGAGCCATTTTGTGTTGGTCACATGGAAGGGGTCATTAGGAATATTGGTAGTACTTTTTCTATAAATATTAAATTCCAGTGTGTTACTATTGTTTATAATTACTAAACTATCCAAAAATGGTTAATGACCATTGTTCTCGAAGTCATAAATAAATTTAATTGTGCGGAAACAGCTGTTGTTTGTTACAAAATCTTGGATATTAGAAGTTTTTGTGTCAAAAATCGCAAAAATGACATTTACATACCGGTATGATAACCTTAAAAAATAATCGAACTCCTGAGATTGATTTCATTTTCAAATTTACTCATGAAAAGATTACCTAAGAACGGTGATAAACAGTTGGCCATTGCCATGCCTTCAAGTTGTTGGTAATAGTTATTTAGGTTAAACCTAAATATTCTTGTTTGATTTCGTTATCAAAACCAAACGCCAACATAGTTGTCAAATGAAATAAAATACCGGTATAAAATGAAAATAATCATAAACAAATCGGCATTAAAATGATGTAAAACTTATACCTAAGTTAGAAAATAACTTTCAATAAAAATATTATTTTGTTATTTTGGCAAACTTCCGTTTTTTTTAGGTGCACTGCCCCTGCATCTCATTATTTAGATTTTTAATTCTAAAATACATCCTAGGCCTAAAAAATAATAATTTAACTTTATCATCACAATCTATTTCTAGGGCAAGATTCATTACAATTTTAAATAGTTCTTTCCAGTTTTAATTGTGTCACCATTGACGTTATTGAAAATTTTTTCCACCTCATGCACCTTGTGAACCAATTCTTTTCAGGTTTTTTCAGACCACCCTCGTAGACTTGATCAGTCCATGTAAATGATGGACTGGTCTCTTCTACAGTGGGAATCTTCAGTTTATGACATATATATCCTGTTACATGTTCAAGGGCATCATATTTTAATAAATAATTTAAGTAATAAATCACACACAGGAAAAATCAATAATGAACTATTGAATTTACTACAAAAACTAGTTGTAGTAAATTAGAACTAACTAGATATTATTATCACACATATTATATATACATTCATAGATATAAGTTTACAGATAGAATCATCACAAGGTATGTTCCAAAAAAAAAAGTAACCAAATCTTACCCAACTGATACATTGGCCGGATGTCTATAAGACATCTGGTTGAGAAGATTCTCTGCTAGCAGTTATATATGTAGAAGGTGCCGTTTCTTGCTCGTTAGTGCTACAAATGTAATGAAATCCTCAATTAACCAACGCCATCAAACATACATGTTATCATACAATTAATCAGAGGCGTATTAACACTTGAAAACGCCCAAAGCCCTGGGATATTTTTGCGCCCCCCTCTTCTTTTTCATAAAGACAAAAGTGCAAAACAAAATCATTTTATTTTAAAATTAACAGTATAAGTACATCAACACAGTATATGGAGTTTAGATATTACATAAATATAAAAGAAACACAAAGTTAAGAGCTAAAAGGAATACTTTTGAGAAAAAAAAGGGGACGTTAAGAAAATATCTTTTTTCTCGATTTATTTGCTGCAAAAACTTCAATTATTTCTGTCGCGTCTAGATTTTTAAGTAGGTCTGACTCTATTGACATTAATGCTAAGTTACTAAGTTTGGAATCGATTAGCTTGGATCTTAAGTAATTTTTAACTCTTAAGAGTCCAAAAAGATATCTCTCCTGAACAGTTGGTGACTGCTTTAGATATAAACAATCTTAATGCTATCTCCAAGTTTGGAAATATTTCAGCTATATTTCGCTCCTTAAGTGATTTCAGTAAATTCCTTGGGTCCAGCGGAATATTTGGAATACGTTTAACTTGAAGAATCTCATTTTCTATGTCAACATCGAGATAATTTTTATATGTATTGATCAATCTCAAGCAATCTTGCTTAAGATCCTCATCACTCAAAATGGCTAGATTGGTAAGAAACCCAAACTTTTTATGCCTCTTTCCTCTTTAACAGCTCATTTATCAATTTATCTATTAAGGGAAGAAATACATTTATTCGGAATTTTGCTTTTCCGTCTACAAAATCTGCTTCATTTTTTGCGTCGTCAAAAGATGCTTTTCTTTTTCTTTTCCTGGATATATCATACTGAAAAATATTATTTTGGCATTAAGTAGCAGCTTCAGTAAGAAATGATTCAAATTGATCGCGTATATTAGTTAAATACCCGTGTAAAGATTCATATAACCCAAGCACTGAATGTAAATCGATGTTAACTGCTTGGAGAGCTTTGCTTGTTTGATTAAATCTTTCCAACATTTTATGCCAAAAACAAGTCATTATTGCAACTTCCAACTGCTTTAATTTATCTCTTAAATTTTTTGCTTCCGATCTGGTGGCAGATTTTTGAGATTCATCCTGAGATATTGACAGCAAATCCTCAGATATTTCATGATATGAGGTGTATAATGCTTTACTAGCATCTGCTCGTGCACTCCAGCGCGTAACTGATAAATTTTTAACGGAATACTTGGACTCAAGCAAGGACCATCTTTGTGTTGATACCGAGAAAAAGTTGTATAATTCCTGTTCCACACCAAAAAACGAAGTGGAAGTTACACTAAAGTCAACTGACGACGTTCACACTAGATTCAGTCAATGGACTGCACACGGAACATACGTCGCCAATGGATTAATTTCTTTAATTCTTGCTTGCAGCCCTGCATAGCAGCCAGATATGTTAGCAGCATTGTCATAACTTTGTCCTCTACAATCCATTAGATCAATTTGTAACTCTTTTAATTTTTCGGTAATGGCCGTAAATAACTGTTCAGATTTATGTCCAGCATTTGGTAAAAAACAAATAAATCGTTCAATGGGTGTGCCATCAACGAGGACATAACGAATAACAAAAGTTAATTGATCAATGTGATTGATATCAGGGGTAGAGTCGATAATGATGGAGAAATATTTTGCTTTATGTATTTCATCTATTATCTCTTTCCTTAATTGATATCCTATCTGACCAATTAACTCATCAATAGTTGTATGAGATAAATATGAAGGGACTCCCCTACCAGCATTTCCAAAGCTAGCGATGTGATCTGCCATAAACGGATCAAATTTTGCAAGTAGTTCCAATGTGGCCAAAAAATTTCCATTAGAGGGAGATCCAAAAGTGTCTGTGTGACCTCGTAAAGGCAAACCCCGAGAACACAGTGACTTTATAATTTCAACCACCCTTAAAAGAACATTTTTCCAATAAACAGTCTCCTCGTTTAATGTTTGCATTAGTTGTCTATCTACACGCTGTTTTTCGCACGACCTACTTGTAATGGCGCTCGTGCATTTGCGATGTTCTCGATTTTCTTCGTGCTCGTCAATTTTTCGACTGTTACGCAAGTCATGAAATCCAGATGTTGCAAATTGTGTAGTACCACGAAAAATTCTGCATATTGCACAAAATACATTCCCAGTAGAAGTTGAATACACCAACTATGGTCGATTAACAGTCTCGCCATTTGTAAGTTTTCGAAAAAATATTTTTTTGGTACAGTACCTGTTTTTATCTGGATAAACTTTTAAAGATGCCGAGAATTATTTGTCAATATTTTGTTGTATGCCAGCAATAGCGAGTCTATCACGAAGAGCTTCATCAATTTTCCAATTAACAGGTTCATTTAAATCCAAAGATATTCTTGGACATCATTTTCATCAGACTGAAAGAAAAATGAGCAATTTGTTAATTTCATATAACAAAAAATATATGATTTACCTGTGTTTCTTGAGAAAAGGGTGTAACATTACTATTAGTAATGATTGTTTCACAAGATACCGAAGTTTCACCAACATTTGTGTTATCTGCAGTAAAAGCCGCCTGAAAATACAATAATTGTTTTATTTTTTTTTAAGTACTGTATTTAACAAATAGTACAACAGGGAACTTGGCGTAAGAATAAAATCAAATTGAAAAATTTTAAATCATTAATACCCATCACTAAAAACACCAAATACAACATTTTTTGTTTTAATGCTCAAAATAAAAGTGGTGATAGGGTACGATAGGTTTACGAAAATAATGAAGTATAGGTAATAAACTTTAATGAAATAAAAAATTCGGCAAGTTCCCTATAATTTAAGTATTTTAATTAAATTACCTCAGATTCCTGGCCAGTTACTGTGCTTTCAGTCGTACAAAGGTCGCCAGCTAAATCGTGCTCTCGGAGCAATTTTATTATCTAATTTTGGTAATTTTTGAGTTGTTTTTGTGCTTTATGTTTAGCCCTTTGTGATATTCAGCACCACTAAATTTCTTTTTTAAATTTTTATCACTCATGACGGAAACCACTTTGGTACCAGACACTAATCACTAAGGATACCCAATAACAATCTGCAGATAGTTTTACCACCGAACATATAACGTATTCCGTGATTGTACTCTATTCTCTATCAGAATGTCATATTCCTATAAAAAAAGTATCTTTCTCTTTCTATTCTCTGTCGGCATATACCGACGATTTAGTTTTTAGTCAGGAACCTTAAGTTTTTTGAACCATTTAAATAAATGAGAAAATAGGTTCTTTATTTGTACAAAATTACTGTATTAATTAATGGCAAATAATGTATTTAAATTATCTTCCTTATTTTTTTATGACTTTTCTAAACTCACAATGGAAACTAGAAACTAGAATAATACAATCGTCGGGAAAGTATAATTATTTCAATATGTTTTTGGACTAATATGGCTCGGCCGCCCCGCACTTTTGAGGAGTTTTTATATCGCCGCCAAAGCGCTACTGGTGCGTACCTATTAGTCCGGGAGGATAGGATACAATAATTAATATAGATTATAGTAGATTAACACACGCGGTTTGTAAGTTTGTTAGCTAAAAATTAACCGGTTAATCAAACGCGGGGTTATTTTCTTAAGCGCTTACTTTTATACCTTTGGTTAAAAAAGGCGCTCTCCCATGGCTGGGAAACTGCGGCGCCCTTTCAGATTTGGCGCTACAAGCCTGGGCTTGGCCGGCTTGTACTATAATACGCCTCTGCAATTAATTAACCTACTGTGCCACAACATTAATCTTAAATGAATACACTAAAAAAATACTGAATTTTCCTCTGACTTTTTTGTTTCTATGAGTTTTGTTTCAAAATACATAATAAAATAAATAAGGAGAATGATTCAAAATAAATATTAAATACTATCCACAAAAATTTGCAACTTTATTAATGTTTGAGCAATTAATAAAATTGTAGATGGTGGGGCTAAACTTTACTGGTCCATCCGGCAATCATTTATTTGTGAATAAACTCATAATAATCACCAGATTTTAAAAATTATCCTTTAAACCTGTTTAGCTCCACCGTTATCAATTATTAAATACCTATTAAAGGGTTAGTGCATAAATAAATAATATATTTTTTCTTCAAACGTCAGTAAATCCGTCATTACTCGACTGTGTAGGCGGCAGTGAAGTTTCGTTTTTCCTCCGCCGGAGCTTTACTTTTCACTTTTCCGCCGGCGGAGGTAAAAGTGTTATCATAGCAACATAGATACAATACAAACAAACATCAAAATAAGCGTCAACAACTCAAGAGCTATTAAACTAAAATTTGTATTTATCACTCAATGTGTGACTGCATTTCTAAAAATCACTAATTTAGGAACAAATTGGTTATTATTTAATCAAACTTACTCAATAACTGCTTATCAATACGGAATTAAAACGCAATCGAAGACGCAATTTTAAATATATAATTATAAGGTTTGTTCCAACCGACTAGAAAACCGTACGAGGGACCGTCATTTCTAGTTGTCAATTTCATTTTTGGAGGTGATAAGTACCTGTCATGTTGATAAACGAATTATGCTACTGGAAGTTACCGTCCCATGTACGGTTTCTTGCTCAGTTGGAACAGAGCTATTGTTGACAGTGTCCACTGACAGCTTTATGTTACATTAGTATAGCAACAACCTGAGCCTATTCACCGACACCGCACCGGTCTAAGCCGCCTTGCGAACCCACTTATCTTTAATAATAATTATTATTACTATTAAAAAGAGACTTTTTTGCATTAATTTGTCGACATTTGAAGAAAAAACAGCATATTTTATTTGGAGGAAAAGTTACTTTTCATGGCTTGCTCTCTATTACCAGCCTCACTTCGTTCGGCTGTTAAACACGAGCGCGCCATGAAAAGTATTACTTTTCCTCCATATAAAATAATATACTATTAATTTTGATATATCTTGCTGTTTGTGATTGGATAAGTCCTTCTACATACTTTTTGGTGGCTCTTTCTTGTCGTTTTTGCTCGGTCCTTGATGGTTGTTCTGATTTTGGTAAATTGAGCGTGGGCACTGCATCACACTTTAAGCCGGGAACACACTTTCGACACGCCACGCCACTCTGCGAGCTAGCGCGTACCGTGGCGTGCTATGCAAAAAGTGCGGAGCTTCTAAAACAATGCTTTTACATGGACTGGAAACACACACACCGCACGGCACGGAAATCACTCCACGCCACGCTGACGTCACACTCCATGCATGCTGCAGCATGTGGAAATCCACACTTTTGTTGCCACGCGTGGTGAGCACTGAGGCGCCAAAAAGCGAATTCGGTTAATTTATTCAGTAATTTTAAATACGATTTTAATCCTAGAATGGATGACTTACTTATTGAAAAGGTGCGAGAGCATGAATGTTTGTTTATACAACGTCAAATGCCGAGATTACAGGGATAAGCATATGAGACGGACATCCTGAGAGGAAATTGAACGGGAATTAAAAATTTCTGGTATCTAAATGAATTATTTATTGAATTATGTGAAGATAATAAAGTGACACACCTGACATAAGAAAAATTTTTTCGTCGACATAACTTTTTCTTACGAAAGTTTGGCTTAAAAACTGGAAATATTAAGTCGTTTGAATAAAGATGGAGTACATGCTTTGTAGTACATAGTCTTTACATGTAGTTCCATGTATGGATCCGATAAGAATACATCCATAATATGAATTAATAATTATACCAGCCTATGAAATTCGCCCAATTCTTCTCTTCTTTGGACAATTTCGTGTACCCAGGATGCTCTATGACTTGCCTTATTTTTTAATATATAGATAGAGACTGCAACTTCTTCCCATGCCTCTTCCCAATTAGAAGAATCGGTACTGCTGGCGTATTAATTTTTTCCTAGAAACACTGCTACTGCGAGATAAAACTAAATTGGGAAATAAACGCAATCAATTGACGTGTGGTGTACGTCGAAGCGACTGCTTGCCTATAGTGTGTTTCTAAACCAAAAATTTTACGCCACGCCACGGAACGCGCTAGCTCGCAGAGTAGCGTGGCGTGTCGAAAGTGTGTTCCCGGCTTAGCTTCATAATTCAAAAGTTCATGCATCAAATTTCTTTCAAAGTCGTCGTCCTTGAAATGTCTTGAGCATATTCGGGACGTTTTAGGATTAAAACTATCACTACGGCAACAAGCGTTTACCCACAATTTTAGCGACAAAGTATCTTTTTATCCGATCGGACGAAAAACGACACCTTTCCGATGTGTTTTCTCACCGCAAAAGTCACGATTCCAGTATATTGTATTCGTTGCTTGGCAACATCCCATACAGCACACCAAATCAAGATTACGATGTGTTCGCATTGTGACGATGTATCTAGATGCAGACACAGGGTTGCACAATTTTACGATGTAAATGTGCTACGTTTACACATTTCAGGTACACACGTATGCACAAAGGTTAAACGTCCGCCTCACAATGTAGCCACAGTATACCATTTACATATACACAACTTAAGTGATCCACAGTGTGTTATCGGCTGCACAGTGATTGTGTATTATGCTTAAACTCTGCTTACACATGGCATTTGTCCTTCTCAATTTGAACGTAAATATACTATTCCGTGTATATGTAGCTCCGTCGCCCCATGTATACGCCCTGCCAAAGAAACCAATTTTTCATGGGTTACTTCAGGAAAATAAAAGTTTTGCCGCCTGACCTTTATTCGTTCTCAAAACAGGTATTTTAAAAAAATAATTAATATTATGGTTTTTTGAGAACGAAAGAGCGGGCAGCGAAACTTTTATTTTCCTGAAGTATCTGTCTGAAGAAAAGTTACTTTAAAATTGTTCTATTTTTCTTTCCACATAATATACAAAGAGCGGCTAAAATATAGAACAAATTCATTTAAAAATCAGGTATTGCCTTTTTAGAAAAATGCTGGATCACGTCAATTATAATTTCTCTTCCGTTTTTTTTTGCATCAAAAAGAAAATATACAGGGTGTTTCAAAAAAGTAGATTTGATGTCAATTTTGTTTTTTAATGAAACACTATCTTTTTTAAATCCAATTTTGAATTCTGCGTCAAATTCTATGTATAATTCACAAAGCATACTGTAGCACTTTCCTGTCTTAATTTTTAATAGCCTATTGATTGATGGCAACTTCAATATCTCCAAAACAGTTAGATATGGAGTATAGGTTCATGCTACATGAATTATGCGTAGAATTTGACGAACAATTCAAAATTGGAATTTAAGCAACAGTTTTCCATTTAAAAATAAATTAAGTTTGATGTCAAATCTGCTTTTTGACACAACCTGCATAATTTCTTTTTAGAGCAAAAAAGCAGAACTAAAAAATTATAATGGACGTGTAGGAGCATTTAAAAAAAAATCTATACCTGATTTTGAAACGAATTTGTTCCATATTTTAGCCGCTCACTTTATATAGTTACTACTACGGAACGCTATCAATTGGTGCAACAGAAAGCAGAAGTAGGAAAACACTAGAAAATTACAGAACTTTTACAAGAATATTAAAATGTATTGAAAATATTCAAATAACATAGTAAAAACGCAAATATATCTTATGCTATACATTGCCAGTCTTTGTAGCAGCTCAGCAGCTCTCTTTTCAGCCATTCTTCGTTTTTTGAAACAAAAAAAAATCCTCCAGTCGGTTGGTTGCTTGTCGTAACCATTCGCAGACCGCCACGTCGTTTTGGAGCTCAAATTTGGCAAATTGGGTATTGGACAAGAGTCTTTCATAAAGTCACTGCAATAATACAAAAAAGTACCTATAAGCTGAGCACAAAAGATCAATTGTTATGATTGTAACTGTAAATACTCTGAAGGATGTTCACTTTCTAATTTAATAAAAGTAAATGTGCAGAACATTATACGCCGTGATACCCAATGACCTTTGATTGTGCATTTCCTACAGCATCCATCAGTGTGGCCTTTGAGCTATATATGAACGAGGAGGTGCCGGTGCATCGCAAATGTAAGCATCCATTACGATTTTATATGTAATTCCTGAATCTATATAATTCCATTATTTACGAGTTCCCCGTTTTCCTTTACAAAATTAGACAAAAATAAAGAACAAGACTCTGGTTTGCTATTTCCGTGATATATTTTTAACACTTTATTGATTTAAAGTGTTCCAAAAATAATAAAATTGGGCAGTTTTACGGTTTGATAAAAAAAAGAACCTTAAATTGACATACATCAAAGGGTGTTGAAAATTTTTGTATCAAAAACCAGTGTAGCGATAATCGTTACTGGATTTCCATGACGGCCTAGGTATTCTATAATAAGAAAGTGCATACCACCCCAGAACTTTACAAATGGTAAAATGACTACTACCTGCTACCACATGAGATACAAATGGCCAGCATGCTAACGCTCTGCGCTGGCATTGTTCCATCTCCCTCGTAGAAACGACAACACACAACTGCAGAGTGTATGTTATTACACTGTACTATTACTTTTACGTGGTGTATACACAAAATTTTACTTAAAGTCATAATCACCACACTAATGATTTAAAGTTTGTCAGCATCCTGTACGAACGTTAAATTTCAAAATTCTAACGACCCAATTAACTTTACGTTATTATAGGTACATAAAAATGTTAGGTAGAAATCCATCAAATTACATTAAACCATTGTAAGCATCATGTAGGGACCTATACGGACGTTAAATTTCAATAACATTCCAATGATCCATCTGTACTTTGTATAAATATGTTAAGAATCAGGTGCATAGGGTTAGTTTGGGTTATAAATATTATTAAACATTGTAGCTCCAATATTAATGGTACCTAGGAGTAATAAAGTATTTATCAATTTTTACTATACCTTATAATTCGTTTCAAAGTGCACAGAGACTCAGACACACACACGTCCGCGTCTTCCCAAATGATAAAACAAAAATGGCTGCTATGATGTGAATGTACTACCCCACTCCCCACTTTTATAGAGGAAAGAGGATACACATGCCCGGTATGCTCACGCTGACGCTTGCGCGCGCACTGTGCCGTGTTTCTTGAATGGTTGAACAAGACACAACTAAAGAGTGTATATATAGTTCTTTGTATCATGTGTGTATATCGCACTTTTACGTGGTGTATGCAGTAGGTACAAATATTGCATAAAGCATCACACATACATATGACTTAAACCTTGTAGGCATCATGTACGGGCGTCAAATTTCAACATTCTAATGATCCTTCTTTACGTTATATAAAAATGTTTAGAATCTTAAGTGCATACGGTATACAATTATTAAACATTATATCACATAATTCTATCAACATAAACATAGGTGTATCTCATATGTGTACGTCAGTACTAGATCAACAATTAGTTTCATCATAACATATTTTGTTTCTCACGTGTATATCTTGTAGAGACGTAATTTAAATTGGGCGTGCTGTATGGGATGCAATAACTGTACAAGAATAGAAAATAACAGTCCGGGAATATAACATTCCCGCCCTAGGCCGGGAATGTAACATTTCTGTCATATTCAAACGCCTTGTTTGTCAGATCTGACGTCTATCAAAAGTATCATTAAGCTGTAGTTTCCGTAGCTACGTAATAAACTTCAAGCTCGCTCGATTCAAAACTTGATATTATGTTGAGTTTAAATTTAAAACACGTTTTTATTTACAGTAATATTTAGCTCTATTTATATAAGTACGTATTCTAATTAATTTCGATCGGATAAAAAATAGTATGTGCAACTCGTAGGAAAAGCACATTCCTGGACTCCTGTGTTGCTGGCCTCGGCTGCGCCTCGTCCAGCAACTACCACAGTCGTCCAGGAATGTTTTGCTTTTCCTCCTAGTTACACAATATACTATTAGGGAATGTATGAAATCTAATAGTTTTATCAAAGTTCTACGCTTGATTATCAATGTTATTACAACTGTGCACGGCACAACGCATTTTTAATTGTCAAATTTTCACTTCTTTACCCAATAAAATATAAGACTTTTAGCACCAAACACTGCAAAAAAGTTATAGTTCACACCACACAATATCTAAATCTGATATTATCTTCGCAGAAACCGAAAAATAGGAAAAAAGCCCAAGAAACACACTAAGCTCAATGGTAAAGAATACAACAAGACGCCATGTTTACTCTCTTTTCTACGTCACAAAAGTTGACAGCTGTTCGGCTGTCTGCGCAATATCCTACCTTCTCCCTGTTATTGTATCATGCAGCTTACTAGATAATTTATAGTAAGCGTTGCTTTTAATTCCACTGACGCTAGAACACCGATATTTACTCAGATGCATTGTAAAATATAATCAACTATATTTTCACTGATATCTTTAGTCGGAACAAAGTTTAAAAAGCGCAAAAATCTTAAAAATTTTACGAGTGCCAAACAAACATGGTGACACTGTTTTTTAAATTGTATCCCAGAGGTAGCTCCTTGCTCCTTAGACCGGTTTCTGGGCCTGAACCTTTATCAGGCAGACTTAATTTTCCAGTTAAAAAATATCAATAGTTGAAATTAAACTTTGCGTAAGCCAGTTATAATTCATAGCGTCAAAGCCTTACAGATGGCGTCAGATGGTATACCTGGTTTACAAAAACTTAATTTTCACCATCAGTTCGGCAGACTTTGTTTCTGTCCTAAACCAGTTCCCGGCAGAGCACATGTTCGCTGGGTCCTAACCTGAAACCTTATTTCCTACCAAAACTTGCGTTTTTGGTAGGTGAGGTAGGTCAAACCATGCTAAGACATAGACTGCAGTGGAGGCTAGAAAAGGGAGTTACGAAGGATCAGCCTGGATCAAGGAAGAATAACATAACCACTGATGAATTTTGTCTTGTACAGTTATAGTAAGATGATGTAAAATGCGATATATTTTCTCGAATTGATGGCTTTCTTTTTAAAGCAATAGGGGTCGTGTTAACGTTGGGGACCAACGTTTAGAGGGTGAGGGCACGTGTGAGCTACTAAAATACATAAGCTACTAAATAAATATCACCCTGTCCTAAGTTTGAACTTGAACTTGTAAAATATTATGTAAACATTAAAGAAAAATTATAAACAACGCGAGGAGTCAACGGGAGCGATTATGAAGCCTAAACATGCAACGATCAGCACATTTTATGATATGAATACGCTAGCAAACCGTTTGGCAAACTTTTGTCTCTCACCTAAAACCAACTCCTGGGCTGTCCACATGGGCGCTTTCAGGTTCTAATCTATCCTTTTCTCCTCACCCTAACCTGAGCTTGGCTTGATCACATGGTCGCGAAGTTTGGGAGTTTCATATCCGCTGCAGTAAAAGTCGAATCTATGGTAAATTTGTCAAAATTCTGGGAAAGATAATTTTCTAAGTAGAATCTGTCAAGTAGTTAAAAGTGCACTGTAATATTTGAGTGAACTTACTATCAAACCACCCTTAAATGAAACACAACACAAACTCTTAAGAAAAACTATATTTATAAAACAGTGACCAAAGACTTATA
>MU189284.1:25036-53369 GCA_016904865.1 Pissodes strobi | reverse complement strand
CTCCGCGTTTGTTATCATTTTAAATAAGTTTTAGGACTGCTTTTGTTTATTAGTGTGGTGTCATTCTAAATCTAAAAACTGTAACTTTGTCTCAGAACAAGAAAATGTGATATTATCCTGTGTTTTTTTGTGTTGTATACCAAAAACGATAGACATTATTAGACGAACACAAACCCATATTAATATCTAAACTCTTATCAGTGTAAATTTTTTGTACGGGTTGCTGATGTTTATTTACCGTGCTCGCCGAGAGAGTTTTCGCATGTATTGGGTACCGTAATTAACACCTAAAATGTGTCGTCAATTTAAATGCTGCAGAAACAAAGACTGTTTAAAGTACTGCTGCATTGGCTACTGCGCTATTTTTCATCCAAGCTGTATGGATCGACTGACGGATGTGATCAAGTTGGGTGGATACAAAATATTCTGTTCTTCGAGCTGTCAGACCCTTTTTATCGAGAAGGAAGAAATGAATAAAGTATATAATGAAAAAATCGAAAAGTTGGAAAAGGACCTACAGGATAGAGATAGATATATAAAGCGCCAGAAGCGCGGTAGTCTGGCATTTGAGAATGCGGTGTCGGAAGCTGAAGAAAAATTTACTAATCAGTTAAAACATCTGAATGAGTGTAACACCTTATTAAATAGCGAACTGGAAACACTTAAAAATAAAGAGGCTGAGATTGCTTCTCAAGGAGCTTCATGGAAAAAACTGGAAGGCGATTTATCAGCAAAAATTGAAGATTTGGTTCTCCTTAATAGGAATCTAATAACGTCAATAGAAACTTTAGAAACAGAAAATGATTGCTATGTTAAAGAATTAAAGGAACTTCGCTGCAGCTATGAAGCACTGGAACATAGGAGAATCTTGGAGCCCTCAGAATCACGTGTTGAGGATTGTCGTACTTTTGCTTCCGACGTGGCCAATGCTAATATTGGGATGGATTTGGCTACGGAACTCCATAGTATTGTAAGGGAACCAAAATAAGGTATTGATATTGGGTGATGAATGTGTCCGACCTTTGCGCAAATCCCTGGAAGATTGCATGCGTGAGAACTTCAAAATTGAGAGTTTTTTTAAGCCAGGCGCAACTTATAGCGATGTTTTAGTTAACTTGGACTCACTAGTTAAGAACTATTCTATAAATGATTATGTTATAATTATGGCAGGGGTAAATGACTTTCTAAAGGGTGAGACGCCAAAATTTAAAAAAATATGGAGTAAACTGAAACGGAGTACCCATACTAATTTTATATTCCTATCTACACCAATGGTTAAAAGTGGGGAAATAAATAAGCGTATTCTTGAATTTAATGGTAGATTGGAACAGTTCTTCAGACAGGTAAACAGAATTTCTAGGGGGGTCTTTTCTGTACTGTACAGTAATGCTACGGGTCCTAGGTTTAATAGTCTGAAAGAGCTGACAAACATAATACAGGGCAGTATTAAGTCTAGAAATGGTGTGATATTTAAATCACTAATTTATGTGGATACTTTAAACGTAATAGAACAAACTTCACCTCCCCATTTAAACATCTTAGAAGAAGATCAAATTTCAATTATCCTGAATGACAATAATGAAAATAATTTAGTAGAAAAGTCTAGTCATGGTAATTTTTTATAAGCGAGCAGGGCGGAAATGGTAGCATGGGACATGAGAGTCATTTGAGTGTACTTCTGATAAATATACAATCGATCCGTAATAAAGTTGATGATTTGTTTATTTTGCTGGAAAATATTGGTTTTCCAGACATAGTACTTGTGACGGAACACTGGCTGCGGTTGCATGAAAATTTTAATCTTGAAAACTATGCTGCTGCTTCCAGAAATGATAGGGAGAGTTCGTCTCATGGAGGTACCATGATCCTTGTGAACCGGGAGTCGGCCTGTAAGCATAACTTTTCGGAGGTCACGAAGTATGATAACTTGCGGCAAGAGAACGAGTTTGACTTCTCGGTGGCATATAGTAATGTTAGAAGATTGTATTTGTTGTGTATGTATCGGCCACCTTCTAGTAGCGCCCGTGTTTTCGTGGAGGAATTATTAACTAAGCTACCTGCCGATTCGCTTATTATAGTGGCAGGCGATTTTAATATTAATTATAATGATAAGTCAGTGGTTACCTTATCGTTGATTAATCTGTTGTCCTCGTATAATATTGTAATGCATGTTGATGCCCCGACACGAATATCCCAGCTCTCAGAGTCGTTGATTGATTATGTGTGCTCTAATTTCGGCAGAAATAATGTACTCTGTAGGGTTACACCGTATGCTTTATCAGACCATGAGGCGGTTGTATGCAAGTTTAAGTTAAAAGGCAAAGAAAAAAAGGTTTTAAAGTCCAAATATGGTAGAATCTATAGTGCCTCAAATTTTCGCAAATTTGTAAATTTGTGTAATGCTGCAAATTTTTTGATTGGGACAGAGGATAAACTCACTACATTTCACGAGAATTTAACTGGCTTGTTTAATAGAGCTTTCCCTGTTCGAAAAATAAGAGCAAAAAAAAGGAAGCCATGGCTCACGCTTGGTTTGCGGGTTTCTGCTAACAATCTTCGGTCTCTACATTATATCAGAAAATATACAATTAATATTGGATTTTCTACCTACTTCTCGAAATATAGGTCCATATACAGGAAGATTGTTCGACAGGCTGCTATGTATTACAATGATAGACTTAACAATGCTCAACGCAAAATTAGAGCATCGTGGAAAATAATAAATGAATTAAACGAGAATCCGATTAGTGCTCCTGAAGTAGAGGTGGATATTGAATCTTTCAGTGACTTTTATTGCTCTGTTGCCGCTGGGTTGACTCGTGGTATGGCTTGTGCGGTGGATCCTCTTTGGTATCTGGAAGATCTGCATGTGGAAGACTACTGTCATCTGTGTCCTACTGATCTATTTGAAATTAAGGAAGTTATTTGTGAGATCTTAGGCAGAAACAGATATGCTGCAGGCCATGATGGCGTCTCTGCAAAGATTTTTGCGAATCTACCTGATAATGTTTTGATGAGTCTCTCTGTGTGTATCAATGAGAGTTTTGAAAAGGGTAACTTTCCTGCCGGCCTGAAGTTGGCACATATAGTCCCCATATATAAGGGTGGAGAAAAAAATGACCCTTCAAACTATCGTCCAGTTTCTTTATTACCTACACTTTCCAAGATAATTGAAAAAATTGTCAAACGACGTGTAACAGAACATTTGAATAAGCATAGTCTGTTGTGTGCCTTAAATTCCGGTAACTCTGTAGCGGCAGTATTCTTTGACTTTTCAAACGCCTTTGATTGTGTGGATCACGGAATACTGCTGCGCAAATTAATTAAATACGGCTTTGTGGGTAAAACATATCAATGGTTTTCATCTTACTTGAATGACAGGTCTCAGAGTGTTGCTTGGTCGGGGGGATCGTCTACCTGTAGACTAGTAAATTGTGGAGTGCCGCAAGGGTCAGTGCTTGGGCCAATTCTGTTTCTGTTGTACATTAACGACGCAAAAGTAAAAATGGAAGGACGATTTACCATATTCGCCGATGACACTACTCTGACGTGGCAGAATACAGATGATGTCCGATTGGCACAGTCAATTGGGGCAGATTTAATGGTGGTAAAAGAATGGTGTCAATCGAATATGTTGTGTTTTAATATGTCAAAAACCAAGATTGTTTCGTTTAACTGTAGTGTTGACAATGTAAATATTCTTAATAGCACCATAGAATCCAAAAGCAATGTCAAGTTTTTAGGATTGCATATTGACGATAATTTGAAATATTCTACACATGTCGAGTTGCTGACTAAAAAAGTATAGAGTGGTTGTTATGCAGTTCAAATTATTTCTAGAGAGTTGGGTGTGGCGGAGGCTCGTATGGTCTACTTTGCTCTGATTGAGTCACACTTATCCTATGGTATCGCATTTGGGGGTTTTTGTAGTCGGCAGCTATTTCAGTCAGTGTTTGTGTTGCAAAAGCGTGCTGTCCGCTACATATCTGGAGTTGGTACTAGAGAGCATTGCCGACCTCTCTTTGTAAAAAATAAAATATTGACTTTGACGTCACTGTTTGTTTTGGAGACGGCCTCTCTGATACATAAAACTCTTATGCTTGGTCCTCAAATTGTTCGCTCCGCTTATAATACAAGGGGATCCAGTGACTTGCCTTTGCCTATTCCGAGATCATCTCTGGCTAAGCAGTCATTAATTTATGAGAGCAGAAAGATATATAATCATATTCCTGTTGAAATCAGAAGCACTCAAAATGTTAAATTGTTTAGAAAGAAAATTAAAGTCCTGTTATTACCTAGACCATTCTATACATTGCAGGAATACTATGACGAAGCTTTTTTGCATATAACATAAATAAACCTATTTCTATTTCTACTTATGGGTTGATTGTGTATTTTGATACTAATGATCGGTATGTATTTAGTGTTTCTTGATCTTATGTCTTTTAAGCTTGTTTGATCAGCCAAAAAGTTCTTCTGAAATATTGAGAGTCACTTTTATTATATTATTTTAGATTAAATTATGTCAAATTGCCATGTTTCTGGTATTTAGTAAGTTAGGTGCTATTTTACAAAAATTGGACTGTAATCTTGATAGTATATATTTCTTATTTAGCTATCCTGTTTTGGATTTTTATTATTTGTGTTATTGACGTATAAAAGCAAATTACTTGTATTGTTACTAATAAATATTTCTATTTCTATTTCTAAGAAGCGTTTTTGCCTTGAGTATTGTTGAGAGTAAGTTCTCGGGTACCTATGCTTTTACTCTTTTATTGTTTGACTTCCTACTGTACTGTTGGATTTTAACAAATTTTAGAATATTTTATTTTTAGTGTTTTTCTTTTTTTACTTCTGTATGTTAATTTTAGTAATGAGTGACTTTTTTCTGTCTATTGACTCTATATTTAAAAAAAATTACTTATTGTGTATTTTTTAGCTTTGTCAATAAGATCTACTTCTTGGACAATAAAGCACAGTTTTGAATTGAATTTGAATTGAATTTTAGTATGAAGCCTATAATTACTATGGTTACAATTGTATTAACAATCGTTGCATTATGCCCAGTTTCTGAAAGTATGGATAACTTTTTTCTTCAAATATTTCCTATGGCAACGATTGTTAATACAATTGTAACCATAGTAATTATAGGCTTCATAACTTTATACAATACATATCTGGTACTTCAGAAACCGGGCAGTGAGTCAGTCATATGAACCAGCTGAATGAGCAATTAGCAAAGAAGGCTGGTTGCATAATTGGCGCCCAACGTGGGGCTTGAAAATAGCATTAAATTAATATTGTTGATCAGTTAGAGATAAAAGTTATTTTCTTATCTTTCTAGCGAATAGTTTTATCAAAATATTTTTAGTAAATATCTTTTCGAAATATTTTTCTGTTTAACTTACTGGCTTGACGCAATCTTGCCAAAACTACATTAATAAACCAAGGTCTAGACTAAATTTACCTCATAATTTATCTTTCAGCTTATTTTCGAAATCACATTATTCGATAAATATATACATATAAAATCAGTAAATTCTATAAACAGTGGATACAAAAAATGATCTGGAGAACAGTCACATAAAAAAACAGGTTGCTGAAGTGTATCTACTCCCTATCTCAACATATCGTTATTACTTTATAATCTCTATACATTTTAAATTTTACGAGGGACCTACAAAATTTTCTCCAGATATCTTTATAAATAATTTTCTTAGAACAATTTATTTCACCTGACTAGATGACTTGATGCCAGTTTGCCAGAACTACATTAGCGACAAAGTTTAATGTAATATTGCCCAATATTTTCTCTTTCAGCTAATTAAATAATACATTTATCGATGTTAAAATTTGCAAAGGGGAACAAATTAATCCAAGACATCTTCTTTGCGGAAATTGATTGTGAATTAAAATTGAGAGGTATTGTTTCGAGCCGCGATCGTAACAATGAAATTAAAGTTTTAAAACGCGTTATGGATAAAGAAGCGCAAGGTGCTAACAATATCGGTGTAGAGACATTTACGTTTGATTTGTCGACCGAATTCAAATAATAGAATCTAGAATCTATAGATTACTTCTATTGTTCCTTTAATTGTTGATTTTGATGGCAATTCTTCTGATTCTTTATATCCTAGAATTAAATCTCGTTTATCTCATGTAATGGATCGCGTTCAAAGATTAGTTGTCCCGGAAGACGACAATAAACCACAAGTAGAGAAATTTAAACATGATACTTATGTTCATTGCCTCACTTTAGATGCGTATGCTCAAGATAAAGTAGAAGCTTTTCAAGGTAGCCAAGCTCAAGCGTTTGGTTAATTTTAACTAGAATCTCGCACAACCTTCACTTATAGCTATTGTATCTCTACCTTCCTCTTGCTCAAATAAAAAAATTTTATTCCAAAGTGGAATTTAAAATTTAACGGTGATCCAAGGAAGGTTTACGATTTTCTTGAAAGGGTTTCTGAGCTTACGGCAGCCTATGAGGTTACTGATGATCAACTTTTTAAGTCAGCTACTTTGATATTTTCTGGAGAAGGTCTAGTGTGGTTTAGAACCATCAAAAGTAGTGTTAATAACTGGGATGAAATATCTGAAAATTAAAACTGATTTTCTTGCTCTATTTTGCGATGATGAAATTTGGAAACAAATCAAATGTATGAAATAAAAAAATTAAACTATTACCATTTTTGTCTTACAATTAGAAAACATTTTTCTCGATTATCACATCCTCCTAGTGAGGCTAGTAAAGAAAAATTAATTAAACAAAATTTATTTCCGAAATATAATACTGCTGCATTTCATGATATACACACTGTCAGTCAACACATTTCTTTGGTTAAAAGATTAGAATTAGCAGATCTCTTAAAAATAAACGTTTTCGAAAAGATAAAATTTTCGTTCATGACCATTTTCCAAAGAAAAATCTAAACAGTGTTGCGATCAACTTAACGGCTCCAGAACATTTTTATCTCGATTGCAGCCATAAAAGAAAAAGTAGTGTTTCCGTTGCGGTAAAGCCGATGTTACCGTCAAAATCAGTACTAGTTGCAGTCTAAAAAACTAATTTCTGGTGATACACGACCCGACATCGTTTGACACCTTCCTTAGAGGCCACTTCTCGACAATATCCTACTATCGAACAATTACATTACCTTAATGATTCAAAAAATTACCTTATTTCTCGAAAGAATTAAAAAATTCCGCTGACAGTTCGCGTTCCAATCTAGATCCTATCTTTGTTCCTCAAACTCTCGACAACAGACCATAAAGGTTAATACTTTTGATTCCGAGGTTGGTAGACTTTTTGATAGCGGAGCTAGAATTTCTATTGTTCGGAAGGATTAAAAATTTAAAAAAAAATTCAATATTTCAATCAATCCTACCCCTGTCAAACATGTTGCTGTAGTTGATGGTACGCAACAAAGAGTCAAAGGTATATTCGATCTACCAATTTGTATAAATGATACATGCCAGGTCCTAAAAGCTTAAGTGGCGCCCTACTCTAACTGCCAAAGCGTCGACGCACGCCTTCTATAAAGAAATATATATTATTATTTTCCCAAACGCGTTCCATAATTTTCAAGTATACGACACACTAAATTTTCAGATTGACTTCTATTTGAATACTAGTACTAAGCAAATCATACTGCGACTTAAAAAATAAAGTAATCTTAAAAAACATAATATTTAGGAACAACGAATCGTTTGAACTAACTTCAGATGGCAATGACTGATGAAAATCTTTAAAATGTTCATATTTTATGGGTAATAAGTCGTCACAATATTAGCGTTAGTTAGTGAGTTGAATATTTCTTCGTATACATAGTTTTGACTTATCATTTTCCCAAAACCATTTCATCATCTTCCAGTATACGACACACCAAATTTTAAAAATCTATTGGAATAGATGATGCATAATTGACATCCTAGCGTTGATTATGTTATTCTGTATTCTAGTAATTGATTTTCCATGTTTAGCGATATAAAACCATGGAGTTCTGTGCTGTAAAGCCCAATATTGAGGATTCGAGAGAACGCTTTCGGTGTTGTAAAAACTTTTGTGGAATCTGCGGTTTTTTTTTCAGTGTGCCCACGCAGGTCAAACCACATCCGTGAAGCTCTTCAAATAACTCAAAGGAAGGATACCAATTGCCCGCAGTATTATTGCAAATCATATTTTTGATAGGTTATATCAAACGAAGCACGACTTGTGATAGATTGATACATTTTCGTGACTTGCTTTAAAAGTGTTTCCAAATTGATTTCCTTTCCTGTGTGCACCTCGGCATTAATCATGTAGTATTTCTGAATCAGCTGAAATCTTTACTTTTTATTCATATTTGGAATATACAAAATAAAAAAATACAAGTTGGCTTCATTGGTATTACGAGTTTTCATTTTGGAATCGAAAGTAGACTTACTTGTCATCGACTTGTGAGGCAACATAGCATAGAAGATATTATAATTACATCTTATTCATGCAATAAAATAATTTCTATTGCTAGGTGGCTATATAATTAAATAAAAAAATAAATATAAATTGACCTCATTGGCATTACGAGTAATCATTTTGGAATTTACTTGTCATGGACTGGCGAGGCAACACAGCAGTAGTAGATAATATAATTAAATCTTATTCATGCTGAAAATAATTTCGAGCGATTAAAAGATTCCTAATTGACTGTAGTTTCTATCAACCGTTGCTTCCAAGGCTGAGAACAATTAAAAGTTAATAGCCTATTAGAATTCTGTTTCTTATAATTTAAGCGCTCATTTAATTAAGTTTGCCATTTAAAAACAATTCGAAAATGCTGCTGATTTAAATCCATTGAACACAAAATAAATAGCATTTATTTCTTAGATGGAGACGTAGAAGTAGTGGCCATAATTTAGGGATTGAATTTTAGAGAATATTGCGGCTAGAAATTAGATTCTGTACTTCCCAACATTTCCAAGGTGCAAAGCTTTGATTTGAACAAGGCGCGAGTTTAAATAGAAAATTAGTTTCATAAATTCGTTCAGCCGAATTGTAGCCGGCGCACAGTGGGGCTCTTCATTGTAATAAACTAAAGTAGGCGTTGCGTACTAAAATCGAGTAACGTAAGGATATGTCAAGTTTAACAATCAAATCCACTCGTACTGTCATTTTTACTTTGTTAACGTTGTCTATTCAGTCACAGTGCATTATTAAACTTCGTTGATTGAAATATTGTACAAAAAGTACCCGGTCGGTGCAGATTTTCCGCGATATTTCAAAAGCTGCTGTAGATATATTTTTAGAAATAATTTATTTATAAAATATGGTTTCGATGGAGGCAGGTATGCGTTATGTATATTTGTATATTATATCTGCTTAGAAATTCTATTTTATTTTTATAGAGAATTTTTAATTGCACGAGAAATTTACATTAACATTTTTTCCACAAAATCAATTTTAAACCGATGTTTAAAAAATACATTCAAAACCATGTTTGAGTTTTTGGTAATAAAAGTTACCTATACAGGGTGTCCCATAATTAATGGTACAAGTAAAACTGCAGATTATTTGAGTAAAAATATTGAGATTTGGCCAAACTTAGTTTAGTTCAAAAGTTGATAATAACCGAGATACAGGGTGTCCAAATTAAAATTTTATTTTCGATTTTCCTAATTAACTTATTTTTGAACCATTATTTGTGCATGCAATTTTGTGATTAAGGGTTGTTTGAGACGAGGAATTTGAATTTTTTGATAATTTTATTGTATATTGTAGAAAGCGCTCTCTGCGGCACTCTGATTTCATAAAAACTAATATAACTTTTTTGTGCCTTAGTGTATTTACGATTTTATTAA
Source organism: Pissodes strobi (assembly GCA_016904865.1). Taxonomy (NCBI): domain Eukaryota; kingdom Metazoa; phylum Arthropoda; class Insecta; order Coleoptera; family Curculionidae; genus Pissodes; species Pissodes strobi. Next base: position 43,532 of record MU189284.1, on the reverse strand, counting down.
AGATATCACTTTTCTCATCATTTTTACGTAAAAAAGGTATACCTTGTAAATATCGCTCTGAGCAACTGTTTTCGAGATTTTTGGATTTAAATTACAAGGTTACAGGGGAAAAACGAGCTAAGTCACATTTCCATAGGAAACTTTTTATTATTGATTTCACAGAAAATTTTATTCTTAATAAAAGTTGGTGCTTGGGAAGAAACTAATTTTGACAATGCTAAATTAAGGATAAGTTATACAGGGTATTTAAAAACTACAAAAATGATGGTTAAAAAAACAAAACTTTGGAATATCGGAAAACCTTCTACAGAAAAAATAAAGCTCCTATTAAGATAACAATAAAAGTCAAATACCAATTTTTCCAAAACTGCACCGTTGCGGAGAAAATCTATGTCAATTATTGAAAAATCCCTCTTTTTCTTAATTTTGTCCTTATTTTATAAGTTTTATTCAGCGATGAAGCAATTTTCACATGAACCGGCATCTTCAATTTTAGACATAAACATGTGTGAGACTTAGAAAATCCCCACGTAGTAACCGAACGCCATTTTCAACATGAATTTAAAATAAATGTTTGGTGTGGACTTATTGACAATTACATCTTGGGTCCTATCGAGCTACCACATAATTTAAACGGACAACTCTATCTTCATTTTCTGCAAAATCAGCTGCCAGACTGTTTGGATGATCTTCCGTTAGAGCTAAGAAGAAATATGTTTTTCATGCAAGATGGTGCCCCAGCACACTTTTCCAGAATTGTCAGAGATTACTTAAATACTACATTTCCTAACCGCTGGATTGGTCGTGGAAGTCAAACGCCTTGGCCTGTTCGAAGTCCCGATTCCAACCCCTTGATTTTTGTGGATGGGAATACATGAAATCACTTGTTTATGAAGAGACGACCAATACTCGGCAACAACTATGGCAAAGAATTCTGAATGCGGCGGAATCGTTGCAAAACGATCACCTTTTATTTAAAATCAGGCGGTCGTTCAATAAGCGGGTAAATAAATGCATTGAAGTTAACGGCAACTACTTTGAGCAATTATTATCAAAAACAGATCTCTTTTTTTGGAATTGATAGTTTTGTTTTTATGTAATTATTTCTGTTATTTAAAATATATACCTATGTATTTTCATTAGTGGCCGTTTAATTTCTTAGTAGACTAGACTTATTGTGACAGCCTGTCAAATGTTTATAAAGATCTATTTTCAACTGTCAATATTTCAAAAACAGTTGAAGAGAGATATAGGACCTTATACATGAAAATGTTTAGAATTTGACAAAGAATTAAAAAATGAAAAACTTTAAAGGGTGTTTCATTTAAAAAGCCAAAGTTTTCCCACGCTCAAGGAAATAGAAAAATCTGACAAAAACGCAGATACGATTTTTGAAACTCGCTAGGTGTAATAACCCCTAGGTATCAAACTTGGTTAAAATCACACCTGTTGTCTCGGAGATAATTAGCCGTTCCCAGACTTTTGCCTAACCCTGAACAACATTTTACAAAGCGCACTGGACAATTTAAATACAAAAATCTGGAAAACAGTTGCTCGCAGTGACATTTACAAGGTATACCTTTTTCGGGTAAAAATGATGGGAAAAGTGATATTTTCAATAAAAACGCAAATCCACTAAGGCGCAAAAAAGTTACATTAGTTTTTATGTAATTAGAGAGCCGCAGAGAGCGCCCTCTACAATCTACAATAAAATTATCAAAAAATTCAAATTCCTCGCCTCAAAAAACTCCCAATTACAAAATTGTATGCAAAAATGTTTGTTCAAAAATAAATTAATTAGGAAAATCGAAAATAAAATTTTAATTTGAACACCCTGTATCTCTGTTATTATCAACTTTTGAACTAAGCTAAGTTTGGCCAAATCTCAATATTTTTACCCAAAGAATCTGCAGTTTTACTGTGTACCATTAATTATGGGACACCCTGTATATATCTGTTTTGATAATTTATAGTATTTAACTGCATAGGAGTGCATACCTAAAGTGTACATACTTTTTTTTAGAAACATCGACAGTATTTCGAAATGAAGATATATTTCATTTATGGTGCTCAAATGCGGGACCATCATAAATTAACAGAGTTAAGGAGAATATTATGAGTTTGTATAATATAACGGAATGCACAGATGACATTGACAGCAGCTTTTACAAATTTTCACAATACTACTGGCTCACAATACAAAAAAAATGGGCAGACTCTAGTCGATCTCGACATAATTTTGAAATACGTTATAAGTCTTGGTTAAATCTAAATGTGAATCTACCAAAAGATATCCAGAACTTACTGACTAATAAACCATACAGTAACACACCGAATATGCGCAAAGGAAAAAAGAATTTTCGCAATGTTCGGAGCGCACGAAGAAGAGGCGCGTCGAATTGCTAGTTACGGAGCGAAGCCCCGAAGAGCTTAATTTTGGTGCTCAGCTCTCTTCACATTCGTCAACCCATACGGACAAGAATAATACTGTAAATGGGAATTTGTTATATGAGGAATAGTCTATATTTAGACTTAGATTTAACGAGAAGGAAGTACAATATTTTACCTTCTGTTATGAATTCTATTAAAAAAGATGCTTTTCCATCATACAAAAAATTGATTCAAGTGAGAAATTCTCTCTTGTCTGAAAACATTATAGTAACTGAAAAGTCAGCAGAAGTAGATTTACAAGACCTTTTAAAGTGTACAACGAAAAGTATATTAAATTGCATTACCACCAATTTTGAAAATGATATAATAAATATGACTTTACATTGTAAATGGGGTTTTGATGGGAGCTCCGGTCATGGTATTTATAAATAAAAATTTGCCAATTCTAATGACACCGATTAGTTTATATTTTTCATGGTTCTAGTTCCCATTAGTTTAAACAATAAATTAACGAACAAGGTGTATTGGACCAATCCACGCCCCTCTTCAAGTTTTTATTGTCGTCCAATAAAGTTCATATTTGCAAAAGAAACTTCGAACCTGAAGAGCTTATGATGGTCAACAATATTAATAAACTGGAAAATTGTGAATTTATCAAAGGTATAAATACGATAGTTGTATCTTTTAACCTGCTATTCACCATGGTTGATGGGAGTATTTGTAATATAGTGTCCGAAACAAATTGCACTCAAAAATGTTATATTTGTGGCGCAAAGCCCACTGATATGACTAAAGCTTCTGTTTTAAATAGGGAACCATCTAAAGAACACAATAGATTTGGCTTGTCAACGCTCCATCTTTGGATAAGAAGTTTTGAATTTCTACTCCATATTTCCTATAACTTGCCATTCAAGAAATGTCAGGCTAGAGCAGTTGACGCGATTGAAAAAGCAAAGCGAAAAGCAATGATTCACGCAAAATTCAAAAACAGGATGGGATTATTAGTTGACAAATCTAGATCTTATCAGGTTCAAGTAAAAAACAATTCTCGACGAATTTATTTAGCCGATTAGTTTCTTAAAAATTTAAGATTATTTTATAGGTGCAATGACGGACGCCACTGATAAAAAATATTTTTCTACAACGCATTTGTCATGTGTGAATCTTAAAATGAATATTCAAAGAGTCCTTAAATGAAATATATCGGATATTTATTTAAAAAATTGGAAGTTATGATTTTTTGCCGAATTTTACTATCAATGGGCCCATGTATGTAATTATCATCCGTTAATTGTATACATTACATATTAAAAATTATGTAAGAGCTTATGAGGACCTGCTAGGGGCATTTGAAATATTCCCAAGTTAACAGTTTTTCAGCAATTGACATATATTATTTTTTAAAGGAATTCATCAAAATGCTTCCTCAAAGAATTCCAAGCAACTTTGATATTAGGTACTTAATGTCTAACCTCAGCCATTTTTTGATATTCCAATTCCAAAATTGAGAATTTGATGAAACATTATTGCAAGGTAATTGTTAAAACTTAATTATTAAAAGCAGGTTAAAGAAATTAAATTAAGCGCTTAAAGTGCCTTTCATTTGCTTCTTGACAATATGCTAAATATTGCGGGAACGTATCTAAAACATTAAGGTGAATTATGTTTCTTCGATTCTTCGGCACTTAAATTCGACTCTATTTTAGCTCTTCTTCATCATTTGGCTTGGTCTTGTAGACAGCATCCGTTAAATGTCCCCATAAAAACTGATCGAGAGGAGTTATCTTATGACAGTGATGGCCGAGGTGGCTACCCAATCTCCCTATACATCTTTCAAAAAATACTTCGTTCAGATAATTCTGTACTTATCTGGCGTAATGTGTTGTTGCAGGTATCCTTCATTATTTGGTATTGCAACGTGGTCTAATTCTTTCTATTTGTAATTTAATGCAACTATAACTTATCCTTAGTTAATATCAGTCCAGATATTAATTTTTACGGGAACTGGGCGTACTGTTCCCGAATCCAATGGGAATTTTCTCTAGCCCAACGATAACAATTATGCCGGTAACCATTTCCATTAAGACAAAACGTCGACTCATCGGAAAACACTACTTGATTGATAAAATTTGGATTAGCATTACGCCGTTCCATCTTCTCCTCACAGAATAGGCTCATTTAATTAAATTTAGAAATTGGTTCATCTTTTTTCGGACATAGTTCCAACCAAAATTAGATGATTCTGGAAATTACAGTTCAGAAAATATAGAGTTCGCTCGCTCCGGAGGCGCAACCAAACAAAACTAACCCAAGGCAATGCCCAGAATCAAGAAGATACAAGAATAAACAACTTTGTAGGTAGCGCGGCGACCCTTTCGATAGCGGGCTGCTCTTACATGCAGTGACGTCACAGCTGGGTCGCTTTGGTATTGTTTTTAATGGTATTTAGAGGACGCAATGTTTTTTTTCCTTTTGCGGGGAACCATAAAATTCTACGACCTTTTTAATACAAAAAATTAGAAAAAACTGTTAAATGGGCTTAATCTAAACATCTGTTAAATCATTCTTAGAGAGTTCTTGAGCCAATTTAATTTTGTATGGGTGGAACTTCCCACATTTTAATCGGTGGTCTATCGGCATGTGTAATATGTTATTATCCAGGCCAATAATTCGAGTAGAGAGGAGTGGATTTTTCTCTATGCTGACCAAAATATTTAGGCATTAAATATTTATCGCCGCTTATCGCCGTTCTTGGATGCGTTAGGGAGAAGATTGATTGCGTTATATTTATTTAAAATTTACCTTACTGTGGATCATGCTATTGGATTTCCATTGCAACGCATATCATTAAAAATATCACAAACCTCTTGCTGCCTTCACTTTCGGATAGAATAACCCATTATCTCTAATATTTCAATCCTTTTCGCTTAAGAATTCAATATCAATTCAATTCAATTTGGAAGAAATAGATATAATTATCCTAAATACTACAAACATTTAAATCACTACAAACCTACAAAACTGATTAGCTATGAAGGAGAAATACCTTATAAGAACTTATTTTAATCTCAGTCTCAGGAATTCCCAAATATCCAACGCCTGTTTATAATTATGTGAGTTTCCTTAGATAAGAAGTGCTTATGATATTCAAATCTAAATATCAAAAAATGGTTGAAAGTTAAGAACCTAAAATCAAAGTTGGTTATACAGGGTGTTCCATTAAAAACTTGTTTTATATAATTTCAAGAAAAACTGTAAACTTGACAATATTGTAGCTGTCACTAAAAGCTTCAATATAAGCTCTTACGTACAAATACTAATATCATAAGCGTTTTTACAGTCTGAATCTACGCCGTGCGGTAATTTTAGAATACTTTTTCGAACAGTTAAATGTAGACTTAACTATGACTAAGCTACATTATAATATTGAAAAATCTAATCGACCGACCTAGGACAGGAATTTCCGTAAAATGATAGTAGTATGATTTGAGCGTATCAGAATTACCATTTCTTGTCAATAAGCGCGTCTAAATACTTATAGGATTTACATAACTTGTGAAGTTATTTGACACGTTTGTAGTACTTGAATAAAATTGCATGAGAGCCTAAGTGGCAATATATATCCACATAACAACAAACATGTCAAATATTTTAATAAAATCTATTTATTAGTTTCAATAACATCTATTTTTCTCTTCAGACCTTAAAAGAATTTCCCGAAGAATTGAGAGGTGACGTGTCGATGCACTTGCATCGAGAAATTTTGCAGCTACCTATTTTTGAAGCAGCTTCCCAAGGATGCTTAAAGTTGCTATCTCTTCACATCAGAGCAAATTTTTGCGCCCCAGGTGAATATCTAATTCATAGGGGAGACGCTCTGGGCTCCATTTATTATATTTGTAATGGATCTATGGAGGTAGTTCAGAACAACATGGTTGTGGCAATTTTAGGTAAGTTTAACTTACATCCAACTAAGACATTCGTTATGAGTTTTAGGCCAAGTTTCTTCCAAAATGAATGGCTTTATTTTTCAAGTATATTTAATACAATTGTAGCCATAGTAATTATTCTAGGAATAAAGTTATTCGGACTAGAAGAAACTGGCTCTTAATGTCATATATCTATTAATGTTTAAATTACCCTTAATCAATATTACCTGACCTTTCCCCGCTGAATAGTTTGCAAAAAAGTAATCGTATTGTTTATAGAAACAACGTTCTATTAATTTAGTTTAGTACATAATTAACGTCGCAAGTTTAAGTTAATGATAAGAAGTATATTAAAGCTCGTAATTTAAATGTAATTTTACTCTAACATAAAGTAGAGGCCTTACGCTTCTATTAGTGCCCAATGTAGCATTACGCGGAAGTAATTTTCAGTAATAAAAATCCTGCTGGGAAAATTGTGTGTTGTCTATATCAAATTAAATAACACATGTTGTATTAATTAAGCTTCTGTTACATGGATTAAGCTTCTCACGTTATTATATGGAAATTAAATTATTTTTTTCGACAACCGTCCGGAAAATGCATACTTTCCTGCCTAGCCCGGGACGCATGTATTTCCCGGACTAGGCCGGAAATAATTACATTTTTATTGTCCAATAACAGTATCTAATCTAGGTTGGTATGCTTTAAAAGAATGCAGTTGATTATTACCATAGCAGCGAAATAATGACTTACCAATTTGATACTAACAGAGTTGACATTTTGCTTCATAAATTTTGCGGGGTTTTTGGTCGCGAATCAGCGGCGCGGCAGTTGGGCCCACCGCGACAGCGGGAGATTTCCCGGTGCTCCGCGCCGGTCCTTCAGCCGCCGATAGGTGGCGCCGCGGTTTCTTTTTTTTTAACCATTCGAAATTCAAAAGTACTCGAAAAAGGCTGAGGTGAAACAAAATTACTAACTTGGCAACTCTGTAAATCGTAAACATACGTTTACAGATCAGTGTATCTTATATACATAAAATAATATTGTTTCTTGTCACTGGAAATTTGAACGTTGCATTGCTTGGCCTGATCCTTTATATCTTAGACTAGAGAAAATTTAATTCGGAGGTAATAAAAAAGGAAATTTTAGACAATTGGCTAGTGGCTAGTGGGCTACAGAATCAGCTCTCCCAAAACCTTTGGAACCTATGGGTGCACAAAGTCTGCTCTGTACGTTGAACTTCTTCTGACATTAAAAACTACTTTTCGTGTTCAGATAATATGACTTCTGACGTTCCTACCACAGATTAATCTTTGCGGGAATCTTTACAAAAATATGAAGTGATTCTCAACAGGGCCATCATCAAGATATTTACAAACCAAAGGGTTAGATCTACTGAAGGCAAACAATGTGGCACAAACAGCATTAGAACAACTGAAACAAATTCAACGAGGGTTTAAAAATATACAAGAAACTAGCCATACCAGAAGTAAGAGCAAGAAGAATTAAGAAAATGTCCGCAGAAAAATGCAAGGATGAAATATTAAATAATACTAACGACAGATTTAAACAGGAAAATTTCACGTAATTCTCGATACAATAATTTAATTTATGGACGAATTGTTCCCCAAAACTTTTAATATTTGCAAAGGCTAATATATTAGATCCCAGAAATTTTAATGACTTGAGGAGAATCCCCCTCAACAATTTCGAAACTCTGTATGAAAACCTTATAAAAATAAATCAACTTGCAACCTCCCAACAATTTCAAGATTAGTTGGATAACTTTATAACTAACTAGGATATTTTTAAACTTATCACTCATTAATTTTATACATTTGATTTTGAAAAGGAATCTTCTGATAAAAAGGACGATGACATTAAAGAAAACCATATGTAATGGAAAAGTTGTATAAATTGCTCATTGTGCTGCTATTCCATCATTTGCAAATTCAATATATATAAATAGGCTTTTCCCATGCTGGCATATTAATATTTACTGACCCTCACAGTCTCTCAAGTAGCCTGCAAAAGAAGTTTTTCCAAACTGAAGTACTGAAAATAACAGGCTAAGAAAAACTCTAAGTTGCTTTCAGGCTAATGAGTTGCGAAAACGATATTCTAAATAAAATGGAGAATAACGAGCTCATTGACGAATTGGGAAGATTCAGCACTGTATTTTCAAAGAATTTAATATTTTTATTATTTTTATAGCAATTAAGAGTTCCTTTTTTATTTAAATGTTAAATATTATACTTATTTATTTTAAAACGTAGCTTCTTTCTAGTGTTTTTGATATGTGTTTAAGATTTTTGATGCATTAATAGTTCCTTTTTTATTTGTGATATTTAGTTTTTTTAAATTAACTTCTTATTTGTTTATTTGTTGTTTGTTTTATTTGTTTATATTACAAAATAATATTTTCTCTATTTATTTATGTAAGGGTTGTTTTGAAATAAAACGGTTCCTTTTTCATTTACAGGAAGTTTATTTTAAAAATAAGAGTTATTTTGTTGTGTGTTGCTTACGTTTAAAACAGATAGTTCCTGTTTTTATTTATGTAGGGTTTATTTTAAGAATTAAAGGTTTCTTTTTTAATTAGGTAATGCTTATGTTTATAATTAAAAGTTTCTTTTTACATATGTTTTTTATATAATGTAATAATTACAGAATCTTTTTACTTAAGAGTTGTCGAAAAAAATGTAGTTATGTTTAATTACGTTTAATGTTTAATAATAAAAAAAAACATTGTTTGGTGGCACTCGTTATGGCGCCGCTTTGCTTAACTTTCCGCGCCGGTACTGGGGTCCCATGCGCCGTTGTACAATTACTGCAATACGTAATAAAAAAACAGCAGTGAAAGCGACTATGAACCTAAATAATCAATGAGTAGGTACGAAACCTTTTTTTTAATAAGAAGTGCAAAACTCTTTCAATGCCAATGGACGTAATTTGGGCGTGTAGACTGGAAAAACTTTAAAAAATGTCATATTTGATCATATAAACGACAAGGAAAACATGTTGCTTCTGAAAATACCGGATTCCAAAATACATATTAAAAGAACATTTGTTGTAACTGGGCAAAAAAAGTTGGCAAATGTATGTATCTATAGGACTATTACATACAACAGTTTGTAAGTCTAGGACAAGCTACAATTTCATCAGTTTTCTTCTTTTTCATTTTCCTTTTTTTTAGTGGTCTGTTCTTTTTTAACCTTATCTCTATTCGCCATTTTAGACTTACTCCTCTGAAGAATATCATCAATGTTCTTCTTGACATGCTTTTTCGACTTAATTTTTGATTCATTTCAGCAACTAAATTAGCTTTGAAAGGAATGCTTGAAAGAATTTCTGATTGTTGGCCTTGTCTTCTTCTATTCTGATCTTCAGATCTTCTAGGAAGCGGTAGAATATTTTGTGAACTCGCTAGCTCGATTTGCGTATTGCGTCACGTGATGTAGGAGGAGGGGACAGATCATCTATTGAATTATTCTCTGTCGACTTACATCCAAGTGAATTTTCAGTTACTTGATGTTTGTCTGGAGATACTTGATAATTTTACGCACTTTTGATAAATTAATTGAAAATTCTGAATTAGAATCTGAAGACTCTTTCAGTTCTACTACATTTCTTTGAAGATTTTCATGCTTCTTCAGAAAATATGTTCAAGGTTCATTGGAAAGATATCATATGTTTTGAAAGATTTGATCCCTTTCTCCATTGTGAAACTAAGCTCATAGGCACGACCAATTGATCCGGCTAATCGGAAATGTCTAATTTTACTTACTTGTTAGCCAACGCAACGGTCATATTCACCTGTATAGAAAACTGCTGACAGCTTGAAATAGGAATAATAGCATCGATCCAATGGTCGCAGCCTGTGGCTACTAGGAGATGAGATGGTTAATAAATGTATGAAATTCTCATTTGCAATGAGAGGTGGGTCTAATGATTGTCCAGTTTTAGCAACACTGGGTTGTGAGGCGCTTCGGTTTCTTCTGCTTGCATCGCTATCGAACGGTTAATTTTAGCCATTAGGTACGTCATCCAATGGTTGGTGTTTGGACGCCACCGCTTTGGATTATTGCGATAAAGGGCCCACAGTGCACCGGGCAGATTTTATACAGTAGAAAAACGGCAAACCAGGGGTCTATTGCACATGCCAGTACTGGTTGCCGAATGCCTTTAGAAACTTTTCTAAAACTAGCAGGAAGTGAATTAGAAAGAAAACAAACAATTTCAAAGCAAACCTAATACAGTATCTTTATTGCCAACTTGAAATATAAATGATGGTTTATTCAACGCTCTGAGGAAACCTATGCTAACCTAGCGTCTCAGCTAAAGAATTATCTGAGTATTATCGTGAGTGTCCTGATGCTAATCCAATCTATCCAAGCTTAACTGAAGTATTACTCATATGAGAATTACACTAACAAAGTATCGACTAAAGAATTCAAATGAAGTATTATATTACCAGAGGGGGTTATGGTATGCGAAACGTAACGGTAATAAATCTGCTTAAAGGATAGAAATAACGCCGCGGTAACCATTAGAAGCGGCACTGCACGAGCGACAAAGCTAATTTGATCACGGTCTACGTGAGTCCAATCACCAGGTACTCATCTTCTAGACTGTCCAACAGCGGTACAAAATAGCTTCTCTTGACGTTCGTGGATACACGGCATTATAGGATGAGAGCGATACAATGGATACGAAGCGACAATAGTAAATGTACTGGCAAGGCTTCCTACATGAATGTAACTCCCGTAATGCGCGTGCGCGGATACGTCACTGCTTTCCAGTCGTACGTCGATACTACGATTTTGTGCCGTCGTGGTGGCGGTAGGCAAGGTAATGAACGGTGGTAGGTAGGTTACGTGTGTATGAGAGAGAGAAAGAGTACATATAAGACTGCCGTAAATGTGCCAAGCACCAGCTTCGAAAAAAGAGAGAAAGTAGAACCAGCCATGAAGGAACGAGAAAGAGAACAGGTGAACTGGTTGTAAACGTACCAAGCAGCAATGAAAGAAGGAGAGAGAGAGAGAGAGAGAGAGAGAGAGAGAGAGAGAGAGAGAGAGAGAGAGAGCAGTGTGAGTGGAAAAGAGAGTGTTACCTACATTAATACCTATATAGTAGCAGCGAATGCGGACAAGATAGGCGGCAGCGATGGCGGACAGTGGCGGCCGTCATGGCGGCGGCGGCAGCGCTCTGCAGGAAGCTGCGTGGATCTGTTCTCAGCTAGGCGGCTTACATTGGCGGTAGTGGCGGCTCTGAGGAGCAGAGGTCTGGTCTGTTCGGCTGCTCGGCTGGCGTCGCATTCTTCGAGAACCCGGGTGGATTCTGCCGGTTTAGCTCGATGCGGCACGGTTTTGCTAACGCGGCGCGTGGTGGCGATTACGTCACGTCTGGCCATTAGATGGAGACCTTGCGCGCACGATTCATGGCGAGTGACGCGGCGTTCTACCTATACCGTGAACTGCGATTTCTTGACTTTTCGCGAAAGAATTCTTTATAGAACTGGATTACGAATAGCTTAATTAGATTTAACGAAAAAGAATCACGTTGACAGGCCGTAAAATAGGAAAGTTAAAACCGTGAAAGACTACCATCTTATCCGCTCGAACTTTTTGCTGGAAATGCTTCTACCAATCAATGAATAAACCTGAACCAGAGCACATTCCTTTGAATCATCCATCAACTCATTTTTTATTCAGTAGACGACGTTCAGTAAATGATATTTTTCCAATTAGATTTTATTCCTTTGTTGTTAGCACCAACTTTAGGAACTTTGGACTGTGGAAATACCGCATTCGTCCATATTATAAATTGAATCTGGGGGAAATTTGTGCTATTTATAAAGAGGTTTGCCAGGTTTTCGAAGAAAACATCTATCTGAGTGTGTAACCCATTTGGATTGGGCGTTTCTAATGATAGGCCATATTTTTTCAACAAAATTATACGCCCAGTCTTTGTCTGCCAATTTTTTGCCGTTGTCAAATGGGTAAACCGCGTTGTTCAATGCTGCACATTCTATTTTTCTTAACGATTTTAAAGTCAGACCATAAAATCTATCATTCATATCTTTGCAATGTTGAATCAGCTCCATTTCTCCTGTAAAAAGTCAGTCTGAATCTTCCGAAACTTTCTGCGCCACGTCCGGGACGTAGTCTTTTACAGTTGATTGGTGTACACGAAGTGTTAAAGCAGCTGCTCGAATAGAATGACCATCACGTATAAGATATCTGGCCGCATTCAATTTCTCATTAGTGCAAAGCTTGTTCTCTGTTTTTCTTTTATAGTTTCTGAAAGCAAAAACAAGTATTTGGAAACTATAAAACAGAGTCTTAGAATTGAATAGAATAGCATGGAGCAAAGGTCCAAAAATATATGGGGTAAAAGTCCGCACGGATAGGGTAAAAGTACGAGCGGATTTTTGCCGCACGAAAAATAGGACATTTGCCCCACATGTATTGCATAACTTCAAATTTCCCGCCAAGGGTATGACATTTGCGTACATGCATACAAATATATCTTACAACTCTTAACATGCCAAGGATACTCTACACTACAGTATGCCAACAAAGCTCTACAAATACGCTTACGCAATGTTAAACTGCCTAGTGTAAAACTTACACGCAAACGTTTGAAAACGTGACTTACCTCATGATGTTTGCCTGTCGCTTCACCTGCATTTGAAAATACACTGGGTAGGTACTTAGATTAGGACTTTTGCCTCGTGCGTACTTTTGCCCCATTCCACTCGACAAACAAAATTAAAATTGCCAAAACCATTCAAACATCATTACATGAAAACAAACAACATGAATCAAATAACTTACCTTCATGTTCAGACTCCTACAACAGGTATTTAAATATACCAGATGTTTCAAACAAATTTAATCTCGTTAATAATAATAATAATAATAAAATTCTTTATTTCTCATTATGTACAAAATACAAGGATATATCATACACAAAAAGCAACGGCGTCAAACAAAAAATATTCATACTTGTCTCGTAGTCTTATGGGACTATAAATAACAACAAAAAAAAACAAAATAATGATCAAATACGCGGTATAATAATTCAATATATATGTCTGCATATTACTAACGAAAACTACTCTAAATAGGCCTGTGTAGAATAAGGTTCCATGTCCACTAATTTTTTTTTTACAGCAATTTTAAAACGTTGTAAAGTATTGACACATTTTATGTGACCTGGTAACTTATTAAAGAATCTTAAACACATATATCGTGGATTTTTTTCTGTTAGGGTAAGTCTGTGAATGGGGTAGTTTACATTTAAATTTCTTGTGTTATACTCATGAAAGGTTTGTAGCTGAAATAACTGTCTATTTTTAAAGAAAAAGATCAAACATTCATAAATATAGATACCATACACAGTCAACATTCCACATGATTTAAAAACATTTCTGCAACTATCGTTATAACCCATTCTTTTCACAATTCTTATTGCTCTTTTCTGAATCAAAAACACTTTTTCCAATCAAGCTGTTGCTACCCCAGAAAATGATTCCATACTTCATTATTGATTCGAAATTCGCATAATATACTGGTTTTAGACTCTTTTCATTCATGTACCACCCAACAACTCTCACGCCATAGCAAATTGATTTAATATCAGCAATTGTTCTAATTTCAATATAAACATTAATATAAACAAAAGAAAAAAAGCTACTAATTTTGTTTTATAAATAAATAATTGATTTGTTATTGAAGACGTTTGCCGAAACTCAAGATGTCCGGAAATTATTTTTTGGATTTGCAGACATGTCTACTCGTCCACAAAAACAGTATTTTCCGGGCTTGTAAAGCAAATTACTATTCGCAAACAATCTCATATTTTTTAACTACCTGCTTAAGATACCATTGTACATTTTTCATTGAGAAGATATTAACATTTATTTCCTTATTATCCTGAAAACCTTATCACTCGTCCATGAAAAATAAAAATATACGTCAAATGGGAACGGTAATCACCCACGCAATGCTGATAGATTGCGACTGCCGACACTAAAGAGCACTCTCACCAAGAATTCATTGATATACGACGGGATTTAAAATTTACAATCACCTACCTTCGGATTACGGAAATGTGGAGAGCAACAGATAATTTAGCCGTTTATTAAAGTTCTTTTCCGAAGGTAAAACGTATATAGTATGAGCGAGTATTATGATGACTTTTTTTAGGTGTTAATTTTATTTTCTTTTATCGCAGCTTGTTTAAAACAGTTTTAATATTACTGCTCATATTTTATTTTTGTGTTCCTTTTATTCCCGACGATTATTGCTTATGGGAATCTGGAAATGGTGAGAGCGTGGCCTTGAAGGTTATGGTATCTAGGCCCCATTGAACCCCCTGTACATCCTCCCTATGTAAAACAATCCGTCTAGGCCATCGCCCAGCCTAGTGTTCTAAAAAAGGCGGCGATATTGCCCGAGGAGGCTGTTCTGAGTTCCGAAACAGCGTTGCAGTGGCAGAGCAGATACTCTACTGTTTCGTCCTCCTGCTAATGATGTTTCCTTAGCTGGCAGATTCCAGTCAGAATCCCCGCCATGAGTCGCAGATTCTTCCTTGACGTACCCAGGATGCCTTTGATGCAGACTTATTGGAGTAGCTGGCCAGACGACAGTTAGTTGTTTCGCCCCATCTTACCCTAAAGTCTTCATGGGAGATCTGTATTGGCTGATTACGTTGTTGTCTTTTACTAGATACTGTAGAATTTATTCTGATATTTCTGACGCTTGGTATTGAGAATGCATTCTTGATACAATAATTTGGTCGATTGATATCCCTATAATTCAATTTAAAATATTTGTGGATTACTTGCATTTGATTTTCAGTTTCAGAATTTTCGTTCAATTGTCTAATTCTGGCCTTTACTGCAAATATTTGCTTATCGACCTTCAGCATATTCGTTCATGCATGTTATCGAAAGGAACATTACCCATATGGATTAAACTGACGAGCTTTATCAAACCGTTCAAGGTTGACCGAGCGCTCTGACACTGAAAATACGTGTCATCCTTCTTATTGTTAGCACTATAAAAATATCTATATATAATACGGACATGGATAAGGGGGAGCATCCGTCTCATTCATGTCATATTTTAGAGTTGGAAAACTTGACTGAAATATATTATTTCTAACATTAAATAAAATATTCCTCAAGTCTAGAAATCCGAAATATAAGCAAAAACTGAAGGGAAAGGCAACAAACTTGAAATTCGTAGTCAGTATTCAGCCCTCCAAAAACATATTAAACAGTTAAGAAAAAAACTTCCGCGATTGTGTGACTGGACTATATGGATAATTGGCCTTTTCGTCCAATTCACTATTCAGCCAATTGTCTTTGCAGAATAAGTATATAGAAAAATGTTTCGCCATATTGATGGATAATTTGATACTTCTATAATTTACTATAAGTTAGATACTTATCATGGTTTGTAAAATATTGATTTCATCAAGAATATTTATTTCAACAACCTTTGGCAAAATTTTTTTCCCGCAAATCAAATGCTAAAAATTACAATAAATTTGCCTACCATTAATGTAATCAACGCCCAAATTACAAGCTTAATACCCTTTATAAAAAGTGTAATTAATAGGCGGGTTATTATATCGGTTTTCAAATCATTCACAGAAGCCGCCAACTTGATTAACACTGTGTTTCAGCCTTGTTTACGCGAAAGACACAGTTGAGCTTGTAAGTGACGGCTATTAAATTTACCTGGTTTTATGGACTTATTATCTTTATGTCAACAATGAATTAGAGAGCAAATTATAAAGAAGCAAGTAATTAATCTGTATTTATAACAGAGCTTGCATAATTGCATTTTATTGTTAAGCAGGAAGTAAAAGCAATGTGATATTTATGTAACCAACCCAAACTAAGGCACAATAGAAACCTCGATAGAAACTTCTTAACCGGTGCATTACGATATTTAACTTTAGAATTAAGAAGCTGAATATGAAGCACGAAAGGTAACATTTTATGCTTGAACTTCCATTCTATTTCGAATCTATAAAATGACTACATAAAACAGGGCGTTACCAATTTCTCCGTTCCTATATGATACCTATTATTTCGGGACTCACTCAAATTCTATGATCGTGGTTTTTAACAATTCTGTTACCTTTAATAACTTAAACATATTATAAAAGTATTATAAAATTAAAATGAAAAAATACTAAATCAAGATAACGTAAGAGTACAAAACAAACAGACTTTAGCCAAGCCATCCACTGTAATAAAACAAACTTAAAATATGGAAAACATTCAATATGTTGGATCAGAAGAACTAATGTATATACAGGGTGTCCCATATTCGAGCCTCATCATTGGGATCTCGGGAACTAGAAGAGATACGAGGTCGGTTAAATGGAGGCAAAGTTGCGCGATTTGATGCTGATCAAAATGCAACCTTACAAGTTTAAAAATTCCGAACACTTCCGAAGATTTTTGGAAAAAACCGAATATTCGCGATTTCATTTTTATTTTTTTATGACTCTATTTGAATAGATATAACGAAATAAATTTCACATTCTCATTGCTACTTTTTCTATTCTACAAGTTGGTGTTATCAAATTTTCAAACTGACGTTTCGTCTTTTAGCTGCCATCATCAACTTTGTTTTTTTAAATACGGCCCTGGATTTTTTATTACGGATTTTAAAAGCTTTTAAGCTCCCAAAATCAATGATGTATCGCACTTATTCGAAAAATTAATATTAGTGACATTTTCCATAAAAACCCATGTGTTAGAGAGAGACAGAGAACAGATTTTTGGTAAGATCTTACCAGGAAATCACTAAATGATTTTTTCGAAAAAGTTCGATACAACAATGAGAATGTGAAATTTATTATTTGTTCCAAATCTAATCCCACACAACTATTTACTTGGGTAAATTGCTAAAAATATAGCCTGGTTTGAGGGTTGACACTTTATTAATTATATTATTTATTAATCACTTCTTATGTTAGTTTTTAAGCTTTCTTTATGCAAGACGTTAATGTGTAAAGAAAGGTATTTGTTTTTAATCCTATTAAAAATATATTTTCTGTCTCTCTCTAACACATGGGTTCTTATGGAAAATGTCACTAATAGGAATTTTTCGAATAAGTGCGTTACATCATTGGTTTTGGGACCTTAGAAGTTCTTAATATCCGTAATAAAAAACCCAGGGCCGTATTTAAAAAAACAAAGTTGATGATAGCAGCTCAAAGACGAAACGTCAGCTTGAAAATCTGATAACACCATCTTGAAGAACAGAAAAAGTAGCAATGAAAATGTGAAATTTATTTTGATATATCTATTCAAATAGGGTCATCAAAAAATAAGAATGAAATCGCGAATATTCGGTTTTTTCCAAAAATCTTCGGAAGTATTCGGAGTTTTTAAGCTTGTTAGGTGGCATTTTGATCAGCATCAAACTGCGCAACTTTGCCTCCATTTAACCGACCTCGTATCTCTTCTAGTTTCCGAGTTCCCAATGATGAGGCTCGAATTTGGGACACCCTGTACAGTAGTATATAGTTCGGGTTAGTTTGGGATACATGGGCCTACGAAGAGCCTCACCACCGTGGTTCACGGACCTACCTATACAGGGCAGTGTAACCTTAGACGGCACCTAACTTTGCTGAGAGTTGCAGAAGACGCGGAGCGTAGTTGGTGCATGGAGGATGATGAGCCGCCATACAATCTATTTACGGAATAGCAAGAATCAGAATCTTTGGCGCGAAGCCGATCGAACCAAATTCAGTGCGGCATGTTAGTCTGAATAAGATGACAACTTTCTTAAGGAAGACCGGTATCCTGGAGGTTGTGGGCACAACGGGTCCAATTGGTGGTTTAAGTGCAAGGCCCTTCTGCTACTGATACTAAGTAGATCAAATGCATATCACATATATCATCCGAAGCTTGTTATAAAAATGCACAGAACACAATTTTTCCAATACGTTTGGCATTCGTCAACTTCCAAAAAGCCTTTTATTCCGTAGAATCAGAAGCTCTATCGTAGAAAATGCAATAATTGTAGATGTGTACAAATTACCGGGGATATACAGGGTGTAACATAAGTACGTTAAAATATTCGAATGATGTATTCCTGAGGCAATTTTAAGAAAAAAACTTCATATGAACGTATGTCCTA
>MU189284.1:3536-20036 GCA_016904865.1 Pissodes strobi | reverse complement strand
CACATCATTTAACTGGGTAAAGAAAATCAGAGTGCATCCCTCGTGGGCAGCTTTTGGCAAACTAACTAATATATTTAAAAGAGGCATAATACCTGTACACCTAAAAACCAAAGTCCACATCATATATATCCGGCCGATTAATACTTATGGAATGGAAACCATATCACTAACAAGGACAAATGCTAACAAAATTAAAATCTCGCAAAAATCGATGGAACGAATTATGCTCAGCAGAGCATGTGGCCACACAAGCTGAAGACAGACAGACTAAAGAACCAAGAAACAGAAGAAAAAAAACAAAAAAATGTGGGACGACCACCGAAAATATGGGTCGATGATATACGAGTCATAGCTGGCAGGCAGTAGATGAGGACAGCATAAACAGAAGAAAGTGAAAACAGATGAAATAGACCTTCGTCGAGGAGTAAACAAATACGGGTTGAGAAAGAACAAGAAGAAGAATACGTTTTTAGAAATTTTGACTCGATGAAATATTTTTGGTAAAAAACGTTATTGTGCAATCGGATTTTGCTTCCAACCGTTCAAGTTATAATACATTTTTTGTTGTTCTGTGAACATCTTCCGTGAAAGTATCTGTAAAACAATAATATCTCGGCAACATGTCTGCGGTGTTCCAGACTATCCAGATTCCGGGTCAACTCCGGGTCGCCGACGAGACGCACAGCTCTCCTCTGAATGGAATTCAGTAGCTTAAGGGTGTACTTTGGTGCGGCACCCCAGATGTGTGAGCAATATTCTAAGCACGGTCTTACTTGCGCTTTGTAGAGCTAGAGCAACTGCTGCGGTGTATACAGTTTTTTGTCGCGAAATAGCGCACCAAGCTTCTGGGAGGCTGATTTTGCGATGTTAGCAACGTGGTCACGCTGGACATATCGCTGTTGACCGAGACACCTAGTAGTCCTATTGACGAGAATGAAGAAATGGTCGATCCTGCCATAATGATGCCAGGGCCCGCCGTATTGGACCTCTTGGTAAACGTGGCTGCTTGGGTCTTTGCTGCATTGAACTGGACCAAATTCCTGTCGCCCCAATATTGAACTTTCTCCAGGTCATGATTAATTGCTGTAATCTGCTCCAGTCTGCGAAGGTAAGTCTCAGTCGCTGGTAATGCTTTTTCTGATCTAAATTTGGAGACAAGGATACCTACTGTCATCTGCAAAATTATAAGCAGGACTATTCGTTTCGGTCAGCAGGTCATTAATATAGATGAGGAACAGAGTTGGTTCTTAAGGAAACTGGCAAGCCAGCTGCAGAGAGACCGCAGGACGGTAGTTTGTTGAGCAATCCGTCATGTCAAACTCTGTCGAATGCCTTCGAAATATCTAACGCAATCGCTAGCGACTCTCCGTAGTTCTCAAGTGCCCTACTCCATATACATAGATAGATATTTATTGGTAATATACACAAATTGTTTTTACAAGTCATTACAATGCTAGTAGTATAACTTACTTAATAAAGATAAAATTAAAATTAATAATACAAAAACATTTAATTTTTTTAAATAAACATCAATCTTAAAAGTAATAAATAAGATTTCCACAAATAAGAATAAAATTACACAGATCACAAAGACAGAGTGATAAAATACTAAAAAATAAACAGTTATATAAAATTTATAAAATTTATACGACAATAAAATGTATATGACATTAAAACCAATTAAAATCATTAAAAGCTACAATACGTCATACAAATAAATACCCTAATAAGTTATAAGTTATTACAAACCATTATTGTACAATCAATTCCTCAACAAGTTATAACAAATAAAATAACATTCCTTAAGCTAATTAAAAACACATAGATATATACTACACATGAATTACAGAATTAAAGTAAATAAATAAAAGCACATGTTATAATTGATTAAAACTAAATAAAATAAATCACAAAATTAAACGAAATAAAATGTCAACCCAACACAAACAGGTACAGACAGAAAAAATTAAAAAAAACATCACTATTTGAAAAGTCAAAAGCATAGAATTAATTCATCCATAGAATAAAATGACATCAATAAAAAAACACTCAATCTTAGCCACAAATGACTTCGTTGGAAGCTCTCTCACATGTCTAGGTAGGGCATTAAATAATCTGGGAGCAAGATAATTGAGGGAAAATCTTACCTTATCTATTCGAATTCAATCGATTAAGAAGTTGTCATTATGTCTTGTGTGATATTGATGAACCGCAGAAAGAGGTATGTACAAGTTTGTATTTAATTTAACAAATTTAAGACATTCAAACATATAAAGACATGGCTGTGTCAAATCATTAAGATTACGATATGAATCTTTACAGTCTGAGCGGTAAGGCAAACTCGCAACTACTCTTAAGGCTCGCCTTTGAAGGGAAAAAACTCTAGCCGATGCTCCCGAGTGGCCCCAGGCAAGAATAGCGTAAGAGATGTGGCTCTGAATTAATGCATGAAATGTCATTATCAAAACAGACCTCGACACATTGGCAGATAAATTACGCAATACATAGGTGTTTGACGATAACTTTCCAGAGATATAATCAGTATGTGCATTCCAAGTTAAGTTTTTGATCAACATGAACCCCCCAAAAACCTCACTGAAGGAGGATTTACATCAGAGTTAAAGTTTGTGCTTAAAGAAAATACCAATTTTCCAGTTTTAGATTGATATATTGACCGCTTATTGCAAACCAGTCGGAGGTTTTCTCTTGCGTTTCATCAATAGCAGCTGTTAAGCAGTTTATGTTCTCATCCGTTCTTACCGCCGTCGCATCATCAGCACACACACTGGCATAGGCCAATATATGTTTTGTTGATCTCTCTTTGGGATAGCCGTATTGATTATCGCTGATTATTCTGTTGTTTTCGAGATACTTAAGTAGTTGCTGATTGACTACACGTTCCATGACTTTGGAGATTATTGGAAGCAAGGCAATTGGGCGATAGTTTGAGGGCGTGGTTTCTTGCCTTTTTTTTTGGAACAGGTTGCACTCGAGCTACTTTCGAAGAAGATGAGTAAATCCCATAAATCCATTAAAATTAGTTCGTTGGCGAATTCTTTAACACGATGACAGGCATTACGTCCGGTCCTGATGCCTTTTGCGTATCTAGTTCTTTAAGGATTTTACGAATATCACGGTGACGAAACTTGACTTCTGCCATGGTAGTGTTGATGTTCGATATGGTGGGGAGAGCCTTGCCTTGGGGGACGTCAAAGGTAGAGTGCGATGAAAACATTTTGGCGAGCATGTTTGCGTTTTCCTTGGCCTTAGTCGCCGTGATGCCAAAGGTGGGAGAGGCGTTTTTGTCTAAAGTTATTACTTACTGCCTTTGCTACCGACCAGAAAATTCTTGGGCCACTGGGGCATTGCAAAAGTTTAATCCTGATCATTTGTTATTTAATATAACAAATATCTCAATAAATGACAGCTTCTCATTAATGCATATTCCCAAAAGGCTAAACGTACCAGAAAGTAGGTAAAAAGTGGTAAACTGTTAAAGTGTACTTAAGAGAATAATAGTTGGATTTAACTTAAGATATGTTCCAAGTTAGTTATTTTTTATTTTGCGTAAAATGACGTAATTGCCTTGATAGTGTAGTATGTGATTTTCATGTCACAGTTACCAACTTTAACTTTTTAAATCAGAGCCTGAATTTTGGATATAATTTTTAGAGTCTTTGGAGTAAATAATGTATTTCACTCACCCGCCAGAGTTAACATATAAGGGAAAATGGGTCAGTATAGATCGATCAATCTCTTTCTAACGTCTTTACTTGAGAAAATTCCTAGACCTGGTCATTTTTAAATAATTGTTATACACTAAAGTCTAAATCTTCTTTAAGATTAAATAAAAAATCTAGGTCGGTATTAAATAAATAAAGTTTCCTATTTACCTTTTCAAAATCCCATGTAGATCAAAAACTAAACATATTTAGTTACTTTATAATAAAATTTATGTACGGTCATCAAAAAAGGCATTTAACCTATCTGGTAACGAAGATAGCAATGCTGGTATGACTTATTTAAAACACTCTAAGTATATAATATAGCAGAAAGACTTCTATAAAATGATCACTGATCGAATATTTCATCAAAATTATTTGAGTTTCTGCTCATTTATTTTTCTTTCTCTCTCAGTTTCTTATATTTCAATACATTCGATAGTTATAATTTATCAAAATTGTTTAAGGTTTCATTTAATTCTATTTCTTACAGTTTGTGATATTTCATTACATCCGCTACCAAATAATTCGTAACACACTGTATTACTCTCAAAATAAAACTTTTTTGAATAATAAGACATTTCATCGTAGATATCAAGATTTGACGCTGCATTTCTAAAATGTTTTGATAAGCAATATGTAGATAATAGTTAAAAACAAATTTGAAAATAAATATTTGCCAAAAAATTCTTGCAGAATTACGAAATATTTGCTTTGAATTTGCTTATAAAAGCAACTTCTAATTTCAGTGTTATAGTGGGTAATCATGAAGAACTTTTCGTAATTTCGACTGAGTTAAATCCTCAACAGTTTCATTACAATTTCAGTAATTGGAGCTTAAAATACGCTGTTTATTATAATGTTTTATAATTAAATACTGCCAACTAGCACTTGCAGTAATATAAAATAACGTAGTGAAAAGTTTGAATTTATTCATGGATCTTAATTTTTAATTATTATCTATCTGTTATGATTAACCTTGTTGATAATTCAAAACAATATTCAAATTCTTAAATTTTTACATGTAGGAAATATACACCATGACAGACTATACCGAGTGAATACACATATATCATTGTCCCCAACTGAATCACTTTATTGGGAGAGCAGACATTAACCTATACAAAAAAGTTAACCACCACGAAGTCCTCGGTTGAGTAGGGATAGCAATGGTTACAGGAAGCTGTTAAACGTAATGTTAAAAAGTTGAGGCAAATATGGAAAAAATATTACATTGCAAAGGTATGATGCGTCTCGTCAAAGCATCGGGGTCCGACGCTTCTAAAGAGGGGGCATGTGTCAACTAGCATTCCCGGCAATATAAAATCCCACATTGAAAATTTTTAACCTAACCATGAATCTTAATTATAAAGTGTTATTTAATAACTGATTAATTTAATTTATTATCTAAAGTACAAACTCTTATAACTAGCCTTTTTGATAATTTAAAACAATATTCATTTTGGAGGTTAAAGTTTGCTACAGTAAGCGTAGCAGCCTACACTGCGAAACTTTGGCCTCCAGTGCAAACGACCGAATAGGGAAACGCCCTCTGGACAATCAAAGCTCTCACCTTAAAGTTTTGTCAATGCAAACGACCGCATAGGAAAACGCCCTCTGCTCGGCATCTACATCTGAAAAAGTGATCATCTTAAAACATAATAACGCGGTAAATTATTTCGGATTTTAATTATATTTGAGTGATAGGTGAGCAAGCTAGAATTGCGGTCTTAGAAGAGAACATTTTACCAATTACTTAGTTAGAGATAGATTCATTGAACCAGCATCCTCAAACTATTTGTATCCCAAATAATATTCAGGATTTATTTTACTGAAATATCACGCCCAAAAAATTATCTGATATAATTAAAGAACAAATCTAGATTTTCGTTATCGAAATGCCGTTATGAATGAATTTTATTAAACAAAGGCAAGACAAAACATAGTTCTTGGGGTAATTCGATCAATGGGTGAATTTTAAATTAACTGAATATTGTACCCGCTGGCAATAAAGGTTTCATTGCATTGAAATAATTATTTTATACTATATTAAAACAAAATTCTATATTCTAGGCAAAGGAGATCTAGTCGGATCGGATATTAACATGCACCTACAACACCCATCCAATGGTAATCTTGATGGAGGAAATCGAGGTGGAGGAAATATCGATATCGTAATTAAATCCAGCAGCGACGTTCGTGCACTTACATATTGTGACCTAAAATGTATCCATATGCAAGGACTTGTCGATGTATTAAGGTATGCTCTATGGGTTTATTTATCTTCATCTCCTCTATAAGAATTTCAGACGTGGACATAAAATTCGACAAATTTATATGACACAACTAGGACAATTGGCCTGCTTAAGGAGCTGTTTAGTCAGTTTAGATTGTTTTCTAGACAGGTGTCTGAAAAGCTATCTATAAAGCTGTTTAAGGTGTCTAAATAGCTGTTTAGCCTACATCCTCGGGGATACGTGTAGCGCGCAACCTCATCCGCGACGAAGGTGACAGAACTGTCATTATTTCCCTACTACCATTAATTTTAGCAATTGCCTTTGGCTGGAATTCCTGCACTCGACTGTAAACCTACTAAATATACCATCAAAGACAATAGTATAGAGGAGTTCAGTCGGGCAATCTTGCTGGCTACTATATAAACTATTTTCTTTTAATCCATCTGTTTGGAAAATGCGTTTAACTACTGTCGCATTAGAAGAGAATGAGATGAAGCACCAACTTGCTAAAATTGCAGTCTATTTTCGTCCAGAACAAAACTACCATCTATATGAGTTTGATTTTCCAGCTCATATGTGTTGTGAAATTCATGGCCAATTCTACCAGGTTCAGATATAACTTGCCATTAAGACTGTTCTATGTAAGTGAAGGTCTGACTATGGCCTTTCCCAGAATATAAGCTGGACATGACCCCCTGTAGAAAAGAAACTTCTCATCGCTCCAATACCAACAGTTTCGTATATTGTTTAAGCCAGTCCTTTAAGAAAGTACCGGCACTCATTACTAGAGCAAATATTTTGCCAAAAGTCAGGGTTAGTAACAATGTTATTTGACATGATATCGCAAAATTATATTTTCTTCTATCACAGTTCTCTTCGAAAAGGGGCGGGATTTTATTTAAATGTAAATAATTGGCAGATTCTGCAACAAAAGTGCCTACAATTTAAATTTAAGAAGATTCGTCCAGTCAGTAAACTTAATTATTTCTATTAAACCAGGCTTTGCGAACATTCCAAATAATTCCAACGGGTGTTTCACGTTATAATTCCGATTTAAGCTGTCATTCTTTTAGCTCGTCTTTCATATCCTCTATAAATCGGCAAAAGCATAACTTTTACTATTTTGAAATAATATTCTCTTTATTCCTTAACACTGTATACAATTAGACACACTATACTACCCTTATAAATGTACAACTAATAGATCTTTAGCACCCAACAGTCAATGATCAACTAACTGTAACACGCGTTTTACGGGCTGTTTATGTCCAGTCGAACATATATCGGGAATATTCCTGAAGGGAGACGCAAGTTCTCTATTATTTTCGGCCTTGGCCGCACTGTATATCGGGAAAATAAGTGATCTATCAGGAATATTTTTGGTAGGCGATGATTCATGCGGAAAGAACGTAGACTCGGCAAATTAGTTTTATAGGGTAGCTCAAAATACGTACAGATGGCCGCGAGCAATACCTCCATTGCCGCGAGCCATGACAATACAATGAAATAAATCCTAGTTCATTAATTTTTTGTAGAACCGATTAAAAACAAGTCTCAAAAATGTTGTCTTCAAGAGTTGGAGTCTTGTTAGTTCGTAGCCTGTTTGTCCCCCTCATTGTCTCATTTACAAATCAAGTAATAAAATGTATGAACGTACCGTGCCTTCAATTTGATAACATTTTGATTCGCTGTAACTTTTTTGTTGTTAAAGATATCAAGGTAAACAAAAAAACAAAATGTAGGGTTGGTGGCCAAGTTCTTTTCTAAGTTAAGTATAAAACAAAACACTAGCAAATTTTCTGACATATGTCTACTTTATATTTTTTTTAAATGGAACACCCTATATATTACTACATTTTTGGACTCTCTAGAAAAATCTAAACACATTTTGTGTATAATATCCTATACGTATCTTTAGCTGTTTACCAAATATTGACAGTTGAAAGTCGGGTATTTTGACACTCTGACAGGCTCCAAAATCTAAACCGCACAAGATCAAAGAAAACGGTTGGCACATTCCTATCTTAAGTTTTCATAAACTATCGAATGACAGTATCTTCGAATTTAACCCAAGGATAAAATTAACCGGTACTTTTAAACCTCCGGTTAAATTCAAAGTTACTATCATTCGATATCCTATGAAAATCCAAGATAGGAATGTGCAAACCGTTTTCTTTGATCTCGTGCGGTTTAGATTTTAGAGCCTGTCAAAGTGTCAAAATGCCCGACTTTCAACTGTCAATATTTCGTAAACAGCTTAAGATAGGTATAGAATATTATCCAGAGGGAGGGGGGGGGAGTTCAATATCTTGAGTAAGTGTTTGGGTGCCGAGCTCCACACATGGAAACATGCATTTTAAATAAAACAAATAATAGAGATAAAACATCAAAAATAGGCGGCAGCCAAGTGTTTTAGGAACTCTTAAACGTGTTTACGTTATTTTATGTGGCACCATAAACAATCCTGCAATTTTCAATATGAAGGAAAAGTCAAAGCGCAACATTAATAGGGAAAGAACGGTAGTTCTGTATCCACCACCGCGCAATTCTTACCAGCTTAGACTCCTAAACAGCTTTTAGGCAGTTTATTTAAACAGCTTTATAGACAGCTTAATGGACAGCCTAGATAGCTTTTAAAGCAGGTCACTTGTCTAAAAAGCAGTCTAAGCTTACAAAAACGCTGTTTTAAGCTCTCTAAAACGCAGTCCAAGCCGCCAAGTGGATACCTACCTATAGCGCGCAACCTCCTCCGCGGTGAAGGATGCAAAACTGTCATTATTTTCCTACTATCATTAACTTTACCAATTTGACATTTTTTCTATGCATCCGTTTAGTATCCGTTATAAACATTTCGATCCAGGAAAACCGAGAGTATCTGCCTCGTCTACCAAAAATGCTTCTTAGCGATAAAAAAAAGTTCAAAGCTCCCTTCGGGACACCCGTTAGGAGGACTGAATCTACACTATCACGCTATCCTCCCACTCAAGCCTATATAACAAATATTCGACAAATTTCATACTTCGATTAAACAAAAATGTATTAAGGTTAAAATTACTAAATATGTAATGGGGTAATATTATACCCAGAGCTGTCACCATCAGTGAGATTTAAATCATTTTTGTGATTTAAATACATTTTCTGATTTAAATACTTTGAGTTTAAATATTTTTTTGAAAGTGATTTTTAATTTATGATTTAAATCTTTCTGAAAAGTATCTTTGATTTTTGATTTGAAAATAGTATTTAAATCTTTCTAAAAGAATTTAAATCAGTAAAAAGATTTAAATCTTCAAAAAAATTTAAATCCTTAAACATATTTAGATTTAAATCATTAAAAATATTTAAATCATCCTAAGTGTTTTAGTTCTATGTTTATTTTGTATTTTGTAATGAAAATTTTTTAATGCGTGTTACTTAATTTTCTGTTTTAAATATATATTGGCTATATGGGAAACTTTTGTATTATTGTTTTCTTAAAAATATATATTCCCGATAATTTCGATGAAAGTTTCTGCGTCATAAACAAACCCCTTACGAAGTAATCACTCTGTAAAAAGCAAACAAAATACCATAAAAAACCTAGCTAAAAAGTAAAATAGATTTTCCCGCCAGAAAAATATTTCTAGGAAAAGTTCAAATCAAAAATATAAAAAAAAAAGATAATTGAAATAATAGGATTTTGTCAAATTTCAAGTTGATTTTATCACAAAGTAATTGTCAAAAAAAATAAAGTTTGTTTTTTAATGGAATTTGTGACACATTGTCAAAAATTTAAAAGCTGCTAGCAAGAACATAATGAGCTAGTTTGTATGTTTGATGTTGTTAGTGTTTTCATTTTAATTAATATAATCGGCTAACATAATAAGAAGTGCAAAGTTACCAAAGTTGCCATGTGAATGCTAGCGGCTTTTAAACATTCGACAATGTGTCAAAAATTCCATTAAAAAAAAAAACAAGGTTTAAATATCATTTTAATTTGGTTTTTGTATGTTATTTTGACGTACCTATTTAAGATTGTATTGTTTTTTTTTAAATTTAGATTGGGTGACGTCACACTTTTTCTTTTTTTTTTTCACTTAATTTATATAAATACCATTTTGATTAACCAACGACGCCAATTCGTTGTATGTACATACATAACCAACCAAATGATTTCAATCTTTTTTACATTTTAGATCATTTTAGGAATTATTTAAATCTTTTCAAAAGATTTAGATCTTAAAACATATTTAAATCTTTTGAAAAGATTTAAATATTTCCTAAAATGATTTATAATGTAAAAAAGATTTGAATATAAAAAAGATTTATTATTTAAATCTTTCTTTATATACAAAACGATCTTTAATTTAAATCGTTTGTCCAAATGAAAAGTATCTTTGATCTTTGATTTAAATCATTTTTTAAATGATCTTAAACAGCTCTGATTATACCCCTATTAAACAAAAATGTATTAAGGTTACAATTACTAAATATGTATATAATAAGTGGTATAAGATTATAACTTCACTGCTATATGATTTAAGTGATGATATTATATTCACATATATTTCATTTTTGCTACATTTCAACATTTACTAGAAAACATTATTATATAAAAGTAAACGGAATTAAGGAATGAAAGCTGTACGTGAGAGAAAAAGTAAAAAAGATGAGAAGATACCATTTTGTCACATAATAAATTTTACATTCGAGGCCTTTTTTGCAGGCTTTATCCGGAGTATCAACAGCAATTTTCGAACGATATCCAGCACGATCTCACTTTTAATGTGAGAGAAGGGTACGAAGCAGAGGTAAGAGAAATATATCAGGATATTTGTCAGCAAGGAAAAAAATATTTGCTTGTAAAAATTAATTAGCATTTAAAGTAGAGTTAGACAGCTTTTCTCATGGGCTCGTAATTAGTACATTTTTAATTGGAACTGTCATGGTGGATAATAATGTTATAGATTTGTTCTATATTGTTGTGGTCGATTCATCTTTTGGCGTTAAATATTTACCTCTTATGTCACTTTCATTTTTAATAAACTGCTGTTCACTTGAAACGTACATGAAAATTTTCTAGTTTAGTTCTTAATTTATTTAGTATTTTTTATTTCAAATTACATAAAGTTCTACAGCAGTACAACCAACATCAAATGAAAAGGCGTCAACCGAAAATAAGAAGGAAGCAAAATTATAATTATAACTATTCCTCAACTTTTTCTTGAATACCTTCTCATTCGTAATATTCAATATTAAGCAGGGTTGGTCTATACATATATGGGCTAAATAATGTCGTTTGTGCCAGTGTTATAATTTTGATTATGATTTAAATTAAACTTATGTATGTTTTTAAGACCAATAAAATAAGTTCGTATATGTGCAACTCAAAAACAGTCAGAATTCTTCTGGATTTAAACACCACGACAGGACTCCAGAAAAGACATTTTATAAATCAATCTAAGAATATGTTTCTGCGTAATAAAAATGTTTTGGGCCTTAGAATTGGATCATCAGAAGGGCAGATATATAAAGCTGCTTACTGCAATAATTTGACTGTTGCCCACCCCAAAAAAATATGGTTCGGGAATTTTATCCGTCTAAAAAAAGAACGGAGCTTCTTTTATCAGTATTTAGGCATAATTTATTTTTGTATATGAAAATAAGTTCCTCGCACGTTTAGTAAGTTTACAATTTATTTACCTCCGACTACTAAATATGTGTCAACCGCATACTGTGTGATGCGTGATGAAGTAGAAATTTTAACTTCCTAATTTAGGTCATTTATGCTTCCCTTTATTCCTTATTTGCTGTCTTTCAAAATATTTGATTTATATCCGACACCATCCCTATGTATAATCACTCTCGGCCTTCCCTCATTTAGCTATGATTGAAACAGCTTGAGAAGTTAACATTCAATCTCATCATAGATCCCTAATCTTTTAATTAGTATCTCCAAGCAATCAACGGCTAAATCTAGGATAATCATATTTGTAGAATTTGCCAGGGACTGATCGTTTTGACGTATTGCGCTTATGTTATCATCGTTATCGGAACAAACTAAGGTTTATGTTATATTCTTGGGGGGGGGGGGGGGGGGTAAAAAATGATACATGTGATAAACCTTGAAGTTTACCTAATATTTTATTTCTAGGTATGTACAATAAGAAAAACTTTAATGATAGGCTTTTTTAATAAAATGATTTAATATTTCAGCAAGAATCAGAGGGAAATGGCGTGCCGTCATTAACACTTCCGAGTATCAGTGAGGACGACGAGAACTTGCAAGACGGTGATGGGTCTCCAATATCACCCAATAAATCACCGATACATCTAATTACTGGCAGTCCAAGACATACTAAGTTCAATTTAAGGTATGTATGTTAGTTTAAAAAAAATTGAAAACAATGATTTTGTGACTGCTGACACATGAATTTGAAAAACCTGGAAACATAATATAAATGGTTTTCAAATATTAAGATCTATAGCAATAATACTGCTTAAATATGCTCCTCTATAACATCTTCGATAGTTATCTTATACCATGGATGGAAATGCGATCAAGGTATATAATAATATGTATTAGGGTCTTTAACAGACGAACGCGGCATCACAGCGACTACAGCAAAGGAAAAAGCAAACATGCTCGACGAAATGTTTTCATCGCTTTTTAAACGTCCCCCAAAGCGAGGCTCTCGCTACCATATCCAACATCAACACGACCATGGCCGAAGTTCAGTTTAATCACCGTGATATTCGTAAAATCCTCAAAGAACTAGATACGCAAAAGGAATCAGGACCAGACGGAATACCTGCCATCGTGTTAAAGAACTGCGCCAATCAACTAACACTCATATTTCCAGACTTTTTTCTCTGTCTTACCGAAAAGGGATTTACCCATCTTCTTGGAATGTCGCTCGAGTTCAACCTGTTCGAAGAAAAGACAAGAAAACCACGCCCTCAAACTATCGCCCAATTGCCTTGCTGCCAATAATATCTAAAGTCATGGAGCAACTACTTAAGTACCTCGAGGCCAACAGATTAGCGATAACCAATAAGGTTTTCGCAAAGGGAGATATATTGGCCTATGTCACTCATATATGGAGTAGGGCAATTGAGAACTATGGAAGATCTTGAGCAATTGCGTTGGATATTTCGAAGGCATTCGACAAAGCTTGGCACGGCTCGCTCAACAAACTGCGGTTCTTCGGACTTCGCATCTCTCTGCAGCTGGCTTGTCAGTTTCCTTAATAACCAGTTTTTGCACGTTGCAATTGATGGACACATCTCAGACACATTCACCATTAATGCGGGCGTACCTCAGGGTGCAATACTTTCACCAGCTCTATTCCCTCATCTATATTAATGACCTGCTGACCAAGACCAATAATCCTGTTTACAGCTTTACAGATGACAATACCATTGTCTCCCAATTTAGGTCAGAAAACCTTTTACCAGCGACTGAGACTTATCACAGCCAGCAGACTTGACTTGACCCTCGTCAATCGGACTACTGGGTGTGTCGGTGAACAGCAATATGTTCTGGCATAACCACGTTACTACAGCATCGCAAAATTAGCCTCGCAGAAGCTTGGTACGCTATTTCGCAACTAAAAACTGTATACACCGCAGCAGCTGCTCTTGCTCTACAAAGTTCTAATATTGCTCATCTAGGGTGTCGCACCTAAGCACAACTTAAAGCTGCTGGATTATATTCAGGAGAGAGCTGTGCATCTCGTCAGAGATCCGGAGTTGATCCGGAATCTAGAACACCGCAGACATATGGCCGAGATCTCCCTGTTTTGCAGATTTTTTCACGGCAGATGTTCTCTCCATTTCGTGCGTGTGCCACTTCCATAAAAAACGCAATGTATATGAGAAGTGAGAAAGCTCACGTAATTTTTCGTTGAATCAGTCCTTTATTATTTTATTTAATTTTCATCACGCTGATTACAAAATTATATATGTAAGTTTTGGTGACGTATGAATGAAACAATGAAAAATTCGCTCTTTCACACTGATTAACGGTGTTTTTTTTAATTTAGATTACAAGAAATCCACGATAGCCCATCTCGACGGCCCCGTTTAGGAGGTGTTGCAACCAATCATTTAGCCATGCTGCGAGAAAGAGTCGAACGACAACGTAGTGTTATAATGCCGCACTCCAAATATAACTCTTACGAAGAATTGGTACCTAAGAGTGAATGTGATAGCAATAATAGAGAAAGCGTAGAACGATTAGATAACCAGATATCATCGTTGCATCAAGATGTTGCGGCATTAAGTGTTGAGGTAAGTAATATTATTTAATTAGTTGTGTTTAGTGAAATAACCTAATAAATTTCGTATGTAGCAGATATACCTAGATAGCTTCCCTTTCAACCACTGTTAAAATTAGATAAAGTGATAGAGCAGCAATAAAAAAACATCCTAAAAGCCAAGACAGGGTTAATTTTACAACATTATTTGGGCTATTACATAAGCGTAGTACTTGTCTGTTGTTCGACACAAACATTATTGCTCACATACCTGTCGCTATATAATCTGTATATTAAAAAGTAAATGACTTAAGAAGAACATATCAGTGATGAGTTATCTTTTGGTAAGAAGTACCCGTTCTATGGACAGTAAAATTTAAGCTTAATTGATTTTAGAATGGTAGTATATTTTTCTCATTCACATTAATATTAAAAAATTAAAAAATGTGACTTTTGACAAAAAACCTGCTTTTTAAACCAAAGCATGCAACTTAAACAAATTTTTATGTATGAACTTTTAGAATTTAGAAAAATACATCTCTAGGGTGTCCGAACAATCCGTTACCGCCAAAACAGTTATTCATAATATATCCCAACAAACATAGTCTATCATTAATATTAATTATCATATTCATTAATAGTTCTACCTACCTAACCAGGTACTTTTATTTACAGGTTAGGAATGCCATTCAGGCTCTTCACGATATGGCCACTCCATCCTCTGGTCACGGATCAGTCCATTACTCCGCCCATTCCAATCCCAACATCACAGACATACACCATTCCTCCTCTATATTGGCAAGATGCAATTCCCATCCTCCCGAGATGTTTTGCTGGGATGGAGCTCCATCAACTCCAAGACCTCTATTATCCATAACACTAGCGGATAAAGAGACTCAAACGGACGGATATGAGATCTTACGAAATTTCGTCCAGGAAAACCCCAAAGTAATATTAGAAATTTTAGGATTAGATTCGGAAAAGATATTAAATAGGGTAAACTTAAAGAAAAGTCATAGTAATCCTGATTACACTTGTCGTAACGACAGATATAATGAGAAATGTATAATAAATGTAAATAGAAATGATTGTAACATAGTTGTAGATGAAGAAAGCGAGGGTGAGCATGAAAATACTCCGTTCTTGTGGAATCAGCAAGAAATCAATGGCAAGAGGGTGCAAATTTATGAAAATTTAGGCAGAAATCAGGGTTTGATTAAATACAGACGAAGTATAGACAGTTAAATTACGATTTCCAATGGAAATAACAACTGAGGAAGCTACGTGTTGTGGCATGCAAATAAAATATTAACGATATGTTTTGTCAACGAAAGTTTGGAACGTCAATTTTCCCTTATATATCCATAATATAGTCAAAGTTACATCAACAAAGTAGATCAAGTGAAATATTATTAAAAAGGTATACATTATTTTTAGTATTAGACGCGCACTGGGCATATTCTAAATTATTGTATTTATTCATATATTATCAAACTATTAAGGTGCCTTCAATCGCTCTCGTAAAGTGTTCTTAGGGCCGATATATCCATATCTCAGCTCAGTAACTTTCTCAATAGGTACCATGGATACCATTGGTGGAAAAATTGTTTCTATGACAATTACCTGTTCTGAAGAGATGGGTATATTGGGCCTTAGCAGTCAATAAAAATGGTTTTCCTTTTTTTTTGGTAGCAATTTTCCAATTTGTATCATTTATATTATCGCTACCGCATTAATATGACATATAATGGCATATGTTTGGTTCACGCATAAACTTTCTATCCATATTAAGGAAAATGTTATTGACATGTCAACTGGCCGTTACATATATTAATTGTGTGTATCAGTGGTAATTGGGGTAACAAACGAAATATTAGTGGGGCGTAGGGTAATGTTGCCCACTTGTGCCAATGTTATTTTTTAATGAGACTTTAATTTAATTATAATATCTTATCACCGGTTGTCGATGAGATGTAAGTACAATATACTACAATTGTACGTAAATTCTTAGTTATTCAGTTGCCGTACGGGATACGGCAGCTTTGGCACCTATGCAAAACGTCTTCAATTATAATTCCTGTTCAGTGAAATTGCCAGATAATTATTTAGCCCTAATGAATAAAACAGTTTCTAGAAAAACTATTACTATATACTATTTGGTAACCACAGGTGATTTTAGATTACATATTGTCGTTAGACGTTTAAATAACTACATATCTATCATTGCCTAAATGAACTCGACCTTTATTGCTTACTAAATCCGCAAAATTTCCAATTTTAAGTTTTATACGTGACATGTCATAT
>MU189283.1:19848-53377 GCA_016904865.1 Pissodes strobi | reverse complement strand
TATGTTTTTTTGAATGTTTAGCAATAGGTTTTACACTGTCAATTTTTACTTTAGTTTCAGATCATTTTATTTTTACTTATTGCTGACTTGTAAAAGTACGTGATTTGTATATTATTACTAATAAATACTATACTCTACTCTACTCTATGACACTTGAGTAGAACTCTAGAGAGATTAGGAGGACTCAAAACGTGAAAACTTCCCGGCCTGGCGGCTTGACGCCATGCCGGCGGGAAACGCGCCTTTAGAGCGACTTACATGGTTGAGGTTCGAGATGCTACTTCTTACTGAATTCTAGAACGTGATAGCTAGATCAACTCGAAGGCGTTGACTCCTCCCTTTCTGGCGGGAGAAGATGCATTAATGCGCAACTTAAAAAAGGGCAAATGATGTAACTACAGAGAAATTATATGAAACTTAACATCAGGGATTGTCTAGCATAAATTTATGCATCTTAACATCTGGTCGAAATACGCTGACTAGGAATTATAAAGTTGATTCTTAAAGATCGGAAATTTAGAGGCATTAACTCGATTACCTCAGTCTTGCCGTTATTGGCGGAATGTCCGAATGTGTTCCTGCATAGTGTAGCTGATACGGCCTTGGGGTTTGAAATATATTGAAGTGATTGGTTTGCACGAATTATGCGGCTGGATGCAGGACTGCTTCTTTGGCGGGGTGCCGGTGCAGATGAGTAAACGCTGTTACAACAGATGAGGCTAGGAATATCGCGGCTTTTCTGTAGAAAGCGCTGTGGTTGGTCAGCTGAGTTTAGAGGCCGCTTTACTTTTAGCTTTATAGACTGCCTGACGCAGTGGATAAACGTTGTAAACAAGAGATGGCATTAGTAGTATGCCATGGATTTTAGTTTCTTTGAAATGCGAGGACAGTGGCGTGGAATGTAAAATTGTACAAAATTAAGTCGTTAGATTTAAAAGCGTGTTCAAAATGGTTTTTGAACACATACATTCTTCTATTATTGAAGATATTTTTATTGCTTAGATTTTTCACCCACAGTTATTTGTATCATTTCAACAATTGTCGGTGAAATGGTATTCGTCAATGGTCTATGTCGAACAGGTTTTTTGCAATAAAATTTGCAACCATAGACTCACTTCATTAGCAAGCGATAAGCAAAAAGAAAGCCCTGTCATCACTAAAGAAGAATTTGTTAAATTTCATTATATTCCTTGGTAGGGATATATAGAGATTTGAACGCCCGCCGCGGCGGTGGAGGTGCGCAGTGTCAAACATCGCCGACTTGGGCGAGCTTTAGAACACACAGACCTATCTAAACCTGTCTAAAGCTGTATACAGACCTGTCTAAGCTGTATACAGACCTGTATAACTGTTTGCAGACCTGTATAAGCTGTATACAGGCCTGTCTAAAGCTGTATAACCTGTCTAAAGCTCGCCCAATTCGGCGATGTTTGCCACTGCGCACCTCCACCGCGGCGGGGGGCGTTCAACTCTCTATATATCCCTACTTTCCTTCATTTTTATTTAAACTTTTAGGTAACAACAGCCATGTCATTTTATACTATTTGTGTATATTCTTGTATATTCTATTCTTCTTCTGGTACTACATAGCAAAACTAGAGCCAATACAAGATCTTAATGCGTATTCGTTTTTCTCGAATAAGGATGAGAAAGGTTTCCCTATATTAAGAAAGGAAACACTTTCAGAGGATTTTTTGTTAAACGTCAAATTACTTGCTCTAAATGAAAACTATAAACTATCACAGGTGATTAAGGAAAGGATATTTAAAATGTTAGGGCAGTGATCCAAAAATACACTTTGAAACTAAAATAACATTCATAAAGATAAACGTTGTTTTAGGCCAGAAATATGAATATTATTTACTGTAGTTTAGTAAAGGATCGAAGATATATTTATACAACAATGCTTTACAGCTGAAATGTTCAATATTCACATTACCGTGCCTTCGAACTGCGTACCAGAAATAATTCCTATAATAACACCTTGATAGCAGAATGGAATCATGTATCCTATTATAGTTTGGGTTATAGTCCATTTCCCTTTAAGTGGGAGTGCATGCAAGTGTCGCAAATCATAAAGCGGTAATGAACCATTGGCGTCCCCATGTTGTTAGAGTTTTATGCAAATACACATTACCTGAAAGGGTTTGCTTGAAACCTTAAGTAAAGTAGTACACCAGCCTATAAGAGCAGGTAGATAGATAGGAGGTAGATATAAATTCTCAAAATTAGATATGTTCTATCAGTATTCATTTTGGTCTTGTAGCATCGCAGTTCTTTTCTCATAAATTGTGAAAATCACATAAAATTAAAGTCTGGTAGTTTGCAAGGATGCTCTAATTCCAAAGCAACGACCATAGTATGGAACGTACACCATGCACTTGTGCATGGACTACCGATCGAGATAGAGTCTCTGCATGTGCCAATATGACAGCAATCAGTCAATCAACAATCTGCGGACTTATTAGTGAAAGAAAAAATGGAAACAGTTTGAAGTGGCCCAAGAAAATTCCTAGAGTTCATGAACAAGCCAAAAATATAATAAGAAGACGCAATTTTAGCAGTTATAAGACGATCACTTACCAGAAATGAGTAGAAAGAAATAATTGTGGAAGATACTACATGAGCTGAACTTCTCTTGGCAGAAGCAGAACATATATTTTCACAGCATTCTAATACCTTAATAGTATCTTATTAATTACGGTGAAACCCAGCATTTTTAGTTCTCGTCTTGTAGCAATGTGATAATCTTTTTTATAATTGTATCCTTTATTTCAGAACTGCATGCCTTAAACAGTAAATAATATTAAGTATTAAATGAGTTTTAGGAGGTTGAACTCTAAGTTTCTTTCGAAACATGCTTGTCAACAGCAATGTTAGCTTTGCCCAAGATTTGCACTAAAATAGCCCCATGATTCATTTTAACATATGTATAAATTGATCTCGTATAATGTTACCTTTCTTTAACTTTTTTTTATATTTCGTACTATACAGGGTGTTGCACCCTGTATATTAATCCATTTTTAGATTATACCTTCAATTCTAAACTTAATTTGTATATAGTACAGGATGGGCAAATAAGCGAGGTAAGCCGCTGTATCTCAGAAACTACTAGTCGTAGAGACTTGCGGTAAAAAGTTATATAACCAAAGTGACCAAAAGAAAACACTGGAAATAATTTTCAAGTTCATACCTCTACCGCTAGGGGGCGCAATAGCTATGATCGGGTAGAAAAATGCATTTTGCTCAAAAATTTTTTATTTTAAGTTGATAAAGGAATACCACCACTGTAATCCTCGTGAAATTCTGCATCTTTCTTGTTCATCACTTTTGATTGTAGGGCATGAAATAAGGGCGGGGGGGGAAGGGAGAAATCTGACTGATTGAAATGCCTATAACTTTAGTTTGACTCAACTATTTGAGCAAACTAGGTCTCGTTTGAGAGAGGAAACCTTGCTTATTAAGAACAAAATATATCCATGACAAATTGGTATTTGCTGTTCCCGCTACGGGGCGCCAATTCAAAAGTTCATGGTTTTTTTCATTTTTCTCCGAAATTTCAAATATAATGATACCATTATTTTAACAGAAAGAGAAAGTAGATCAAATTTGCAGGAAAAAACCTCTAAACCGCATATCGATAACTTCACGCGTTCAGTAGTTATTGCCAGAAGAGCATTTTTTAACAATGCATGCAGTGGAAAACAAATTATTTTTCGAATTTTTATGGTCAGGCATGCCCTGACAAAAGTAAAAAATGTTTTAATAACAAAAATAATCAAAACAATCATGAAAATAACATTAATGATACTATAATAATAACATAATAGGAAATAAGCTCGGAAATAAGTGTAAATTGTGACTTAGGACTGCTCCAATATTTTAAGAAATTTGGTGCAACAATTGAACGAAGCTTATCTCAGGTACCCAGTTTTAGTATAATAGTTTGGGTTTGGGTTGGTGGCTCAGTCGGGTTTGTTGTGCTCCGCACCGTCGGTTTTTTGTTTTGTTTTGTTTGAATTTTCGTGACCAGTCGCCCAATACGTGACAATTCTTGTGTTTGCTTTCTTTCGTATTTTTTTTTATTTATTTATTTTTTTTCTTTCTTTTCTACTCACGATTCAAAAAAATGTCTATGTACAAGTGCGACAATTGCCTTAAAGAATTTCCCGATAAGGACAAATATAACAAAGTGCGCTGCAGTGGTGAATGTCGCAGATATTTCTGTATGCAGTGTACGGGCCTTGATAAAGCAACTACCAAGACCTTGCTGCTGGAGAAATTTAACCACCTACGTTTCTCTTGTGCCCTGTGTGACTCTCCAAATTTGGGATATCTCAACGACAAAATTTTCAACTTATCAAAAAATCAGGTTCCTCAGGAGATATTTGACTCGCTGGCTGACCGTGTAAGTAAATTATCAAACAGTGTACCGACTATTTCTGAGATGTATGATATTTTATTGAATAACGAATCTAAATGGAACCTTTTGGAGAAGAAAATAGACGATATTCACAAAATATCGGAGGTGTTCTCCATTTGTAACCCTCATTCTCTGTTGAAATCGGTAAGGGAAGTGGAACAGAATGTCTTTACTATTTCTCAAATTCTACTCAACAATACAGAGGAAACCATCAAGATCCAGGTGCAAGACTCCTCGTCCGCTGATATTAAGAAGGTTATTGACAACTTAAAAAGTAGCCTTGCAAATGTTACCACCTTGGTTAGGGACTTAAATTCTAAAATTGCTAACCCAAAACAACATAGTGCTCTACCTACGATGACACGCTTTACTTTTACGTCGTGCTCCACCCAAACTACGTCAACGGCATTTGTTTCATCTTCCACTCAAATGGAACTGCCTACTGAAGTTTCCTCAATCCCAGATGGTTCCAACTCCGCAATTTATAGACGTGCCCAAAGATGGCACTATGTGATCGTAGAACACCTCCCGGCAGGCTTTACTTCAAATAATATCGTACACTATGTGAAGGAAAAGTTGAAAACATCAGAATTTATTCGATGCTGTAACCTGGTCAGTCAGTGCAATGACTCCATAGGAACTACATTTAAAATAGGGACCCTATCAAGAAAGTCCGCTGAGAATTTGTTCGGCATCAATATCTGGCCACCCGGGGCTCAAGTTAGATGGTCATCGGAATCTGAAATCCCTCAGAAAACTACAAAACTAAAAAAAACTACAGAGCTCTATCCAACTCCCTCCACCAAGGCGAAAGTGACTAGCAGTCCGACCTCTGGCACTCTGCGGGACTTTCCCTCTCCAGTCAGTGAAGCTAACGCGCACAAGGTAACTACAGTAACTTTTGACAAACAAGCTATCGCTGCTTGCAAAACTAATGCCCTTGTGAGCGATGTCGAAATTAAACTGTCTAAGGAATCATCCCATAAACCATCCTTCTCTCTGGACCCGCTGACTCCCACAACAGTTAAATTAACACAGGCCGCCAGTAAGTCTAACGACTCTAGTAACCGTTTCCTTATGGCAAGGCTAAGGGAACCTGCCATCTTCAGAGCCATTAGGTTGTACCTTGCCTATTTGTATGACCAACCTGCCTCGGTATGCTATGAGGGATTTACCAACATAAGCATCAGATTATTCCTAGCATCTGACGGACTGCCAATCCAGGATGACATATTACGTAAGGTCTACCACGACTTTCATGCTGCATATGGGTTTAAACACACTGAAGTGGAAGAAGATCTTTGTTCCTACAGATCCCATGTTGTTTCCGAGAGGACGATTCAGCTTCAGAAGTCCAGGGAAGGTCACCAAAAATACTTCTCCAGTGGTTCCCCGAAGAAAATTTTTTAAGCAGCATGACGTGTCCTGAGCGACTAGATTCCTCTAATCCTGACGCCAGGTTTAGTATGGTTCTTATTAATGTTGCCTCATTGCGAAATAAGACTGATGAATTGTTTTTGTTTTTGGAGGAATCAGGGTTCCCCCAACTAGTTGCAATTACAGAGCACTGGCTGAGTGAGAATGAACCGCTTTATGTTGAAAAGTATTCCACAATAGCCAGATATAATCGGAAAAACTCGGCTCATGGGGGAACACTGATTCTTTCCTTGAACGAGGGCTTTTCCCCTGTAACTAAATTTGATCATCTCCAATCGGATAACCATTTTGAATTTTCCATTGTTTACAATAAGAACTTTGATTTACACGTAATTTGCATATATAGAGCGCCAAATTCCGATGTGCAATTGTTCTTTAATAACCTGCTAAGCTTGCAAGACGGTCTTCCGGTGAAAGGCAAGAAAATTTTGTGCGGTGATTTAAATATTGACTACGCTACCGCTTGTGCTGCCCAAAAGTCATTAATTTCTATTTTTGACTCTTTTGGTCTTTCAATGCATGTAACCTCTCCAACTCGGATTTCTAACAATTCCTCTTCTATCATTGACTATGTAGCGTCCGACTTTTCTTCAACTGATGTCCAATCGACAGTAACTAGCGCGGGTCTCTCTCATCATGAGGCAGTAATCTCCAAATTCAATATTTCGTATAGGCCCTCAAAAAAAAACTCGCCACCTACGTAGAATCTTCTCAGCCTCCAATTTTTCATCCTTTCGTAACCTTTGCCTAAACACAAACTGGAATTTTGAATCAGGTGAACTTGATTCTCACTTTAGTGATTTCTTAAATAAAATTATAAATGCATTCAGTAAAGCCTTCCCGCTTAAATCCATTAAACCTAAACGTCACAAACCATGGACCACGAAAGGACTGCGCATATCTGCAAAAAATATGCGTTCCCTCTCATACATAAAAAAATTCACTAACTCCATTCAAGTTCTTGAATTCATTTCCAATTATAGGAAGATCTACCTAAAACTTATCAAGGCAGCAAAGAAACTATATTATCAAAATCGTTTATCAACTGCTAAAAACGTATCCAAGGAGACCTGGTCCATTATTAACGATCTTAGAGGCAAAACAAATTCCGCAAATCAGAGCATGCCAAAACCAAATGATTTAAACGAATATTTTGTCAACGTGAGCAAAAATGTTACCTCTGGTATTTCTCCTTCTCTCGACCCTCTTTCGTTTCTTCCTCTTTCTAAAAAAGTCGCTGATAGTTTTTTCCTAAGACCCGTGACCACCCTTGAACTTCTTCAGGTAATGAGCAGCATAAAGAGTAAATCAGCGTGTAGCACTGATAATCTGTCAACTAAAATTTTCTTGGACCTCCCACTTCCAATTATGGATGTCCTAGCTTCCTTAATTAATGCGTCCTTCACGAAAGGTGTTTTTCCCGAATGTCTCAAAACTGCGATAATTACTCCTCTTCATAAGGGAGGTGAAAAGGATGTCTTATGCAATTATCGTCCAATTGCTCTGTTGCCCGTACTCTCTAAAATCATTGAAAAGTTATTAAAAAATCGCCTCATGCCATTTCTCCTTAGACATGGCATACTGTCCCCGGAACAGTTCGGAGTTTTACCAAGCAAGTGTACTAATGACGCCATGTTCTCGTTGCTTCACGATGTTTACTCATCCCTTAACAACAATCTCCTCACTGCTACAGTTTTCTGTGATTACGCTAAAGCGTTTGACTGTGTGTGTCATGACATCTTGTTAAGAAAACTAAATTTTTATGGAATCCGTGGTATTCCTTCGGACTGGTTTCAATCTTATCTTGAAAATAGACAGCAGTTTGTTAGAGCGAACGGTTCTGATTCTGATTGCAGATTAATTACCAGTGGAGTTCCACGGGGCTCTGTTCTTGGGCCTATCCTTTTTCTAATATATATTAATGACATTACATACCTAAAAATCAATGGTAAAATTTCTCTCTTTGCTGACGACACAAGCATAACTTGGAGTGATTCTAATACTTTCTCCCTACACTTTAATATCTCCAGCGATCTCGTCACAATCAAAACTTGGTCTGACTCAAATTGGCTGTGTTTCAACGTTGATAAAACGGTAGCCTTATCTTATAAAACAACCTTACAACAACCCTTGCTACTTCACAACAGCAATATTAAATACGTTGAATCGGCTAAATTCCTAGGTTTGAATATTAGTGCCAACCTTAAGTGGTCCGCACATATTGATTCCTTGACAAGAAAACTTTCTTCAGCCTGCTTCGCAATTCGATCGGTTTCGAAGGAACTAAATCTGTCTACTGCCAGGCTCACTTACTTCTCTTTGTTTGAATCTCATCTTCGCTACGGCCTTCCCTTTTGGGGCTGCTGTAACACCGAGCAATTTCGTACCATTTTCAAACTTCAAAAGAGAGCAATTCGTTATTTATTTGGTCTTAATGGCAGAGCTCATTGCGAATACTACTTTAAAATATATAAAATTCTTACGCTTCCTGCTTTGTTTATTTTAGAAACAACTTGTTTAATACGCAAATATCGAACCATATTTTCCGAAAGGCCACAACATGAGTACCCAACAAGAAATTCGAGTCAGGACATCTACCTTCCTTTTCCCTCCTCTGAGTTAACAAAAAAATCTATTCTTTAGATTTCCAAGAAGTTATATAATACACTCCCACTACATCTTAAATCCATCCCTACATTTGCTAAGTTTCGTGAAAAAACGAAAGCTTACCTACTAGAAAGACCATATTATTCTATAAATGAGTTTTGCGTGGATTAGATTTTATTTTTTTTTCTCCATTAATCTCAACTAATCGTTAATCGTTACATTTTCTACTTGGGGCATCATGTGCGGTGGTGAAGATCATTTTATAGTAGGTATAGGATTATCTTTTTGACGAATCAGTGATTTTTCGGATGTACATGAATTACACAAAATTAAATAAATACCAGGCTATCAATTTTAGTCATGTTTTGTTTACTTTCACTGGTTATTTCAACTCTGCAGCATATGCACATTGACCGAGTCAAGTTCACCGACATGACCTTCCTTATTTTACCCAACAGCACGCTTCGCATTAATGTATGTTTCATATTTTGATAACACTGAGTTTCTTCACCCTATGTTTTGTGTACTTCCTGTGGATCTGGTTCAACTTCTTATG
This sequence comes from Pissodes strobi, assembly GCA_016904865.1. Taxonomy (NCBI): domain Eukaryota; kingdom Metazoa; phylum Arthropoda; class Insecta; order Coleoptera; family Curculionidae; genus Pissodes; species Pissodes strobi. The sequence continues at coordinate 44,354 of MU189283.1, read as the reverse complement.
ACGTTCTGTAATATAGTTTTTTTTGTTAAATCGTGACCAATTTCAACTTGAAAATTGCTTGTTATTCTATTTTTATCGTATTATTATTTATTGTATATATTAAGTTTTGTTTTGTTTTGTATTTACCCTACTATGTTTAGCTTAGCTTATTTATCTTAATTCGCTTTGTCCATAAAGTTTGTTTGAATTTTTCTGTGGCAATAAAGCATACTTGACTTTGACTTTGAAGTTATCGTGATCTTTCTCCTAAATTAAAATATCAGCCAAAAATTTGGCAATATGAGTAGAATAAAATCAAAATGTTGCCCTTTTTCTGACGAATTTCGGACTCAGTAATTCACACGTATGTTTTTATACTTTTTCACATTTAATAGGTCGTAGAAACGAAAAACAAACTTCTTTGAAAGAAAAGTCGAATTTTTTCCACTCTTGGCACAGCGATTACGTGATACTGGCAGTTTTCTTCGTCCTAAATTCTGTAGGCGTGGTAATGGAAGAACTGAAGACAATTTTATTAATGTCCTGGCATACATAGAGTATAATAGGCAGACAGGAACATTAGGAACTAGGGCATTATCTTTGTTCGAAATATTTTAAAAGACTACATTAATTACCATATCCTTCTTCTTCAACTGCCAGCGGCTGAAATCGAAGCGGCAATTTTCTCCACCCAACAAAGATTGAAACAATGTGTGCAACATGATGGGAGGCGGTTTGAACACATGAGACATTAAATTGAAATGTTTTATTCGAATTCGGTCCTTTAAATAATTGTTTAATAATTATTTTTGATAATAGATATTTTTTTATAATAGCCATGGCATGCTTGACCACAGAAGTTCGAAACTTATTCGTTTTTACAATGCATGCATTGTTGGAAAATGCTCTTCTGGCAATAACTCCTGAACACGTGAAGTTATCGATATGCGTTTAGAGGTTTTTGCCTGCAAATTTGATCTACTTTCTGTTTCTGTTAAAAGAATGGTATCATTATATTTGAAATTTCGGAGAAAAATTTAAAAAACTATGAACTTTTGAATTGGCGCCCCCTAGCGGGAGAAGCAAATACCAATTTGTCATGGGTATATTTTGTTCTTAATAAGCAAGGTTTCCTCTCTCAAACGAGACCTAGTTTGCTCAAATATGTTGAGTCAAACTAAAGTTATAGGCATTTCAATCGGTCAGACTTCTTCCTTCCCCCCGCCCTTATTTCATACCCTACAATCAAAAGTGATGAACAAAAAAGATGCAGAATTTCACGAGCATTACAGTGGTGGTATTCTTTTATCAACTTGTAATAGAACAGTTTTGAATAAAATGCATTTTCTACCCGACCATAGCTATTGCGCCCCCTAGCGGTAGAGGTATGAACTTGAAAATTATTTCCAGTGTTTTTTTTTGGTGACACTTTAGTTATATAATTTTTTACCGCAAGTCTCTACGATTAGTAGTTTCTGAGATACAACTGCTTACCTCGCTTATTTGCCCACCCTGTACAATATGTCCAAATTGAACCGTTGCAAATTCAATAGTATAATAGGAAATTCGTATATGACGAGAAATATATTGTTTAATTTTCCTACTTATACCATTGAATTCTCAATTCTCAAGTCGAAAACGGTTTAATTTATGCATATGGTATTATATATAAATTATCTTTAGAATGAAGGCAGGATTTAAAAATTCATTAATATTCAGAGTATTCGATTTAAAAATATAACTTTTTGCTCTGTCACTCTTTTCTGCGTGTATGCACAGATATATCTTTTACTGCTCCCTGTGAAGCTGCATGTCACATTATGCGTTCAACATCACTTCCGCAAAAAAAGGTCTCAAACGAGCAGGAATGAAACTTGAAAAACTCTCTAGGCCAGGTAAAACCCGGGCGAAGGATGGAGGTTCTGTCCCGACGAAGGACCCTAGTTAAATTATAAGTAATTTTAACTATCTAATATATATAAAATATGCGAGAAAATATGAATGGCTATGTGCTATCTCACGATAAATTGATGATCAAAAATTACAACAATAATTTCGCCACTTTAAAACTTGTCTCTTTCACTCCTTACGCCTCCATCGCACGAACCAGAGGACCACGTCAATTGCCAACAAAAAAATATTTTCGAGATCCGTCAAGAGAACGTTCAAAAAGCACGAGGAACGTTCTCTTGATGGATGTGGAACGGAACCGTATTCAACGATACCGGTTGGGTACATTGCAATATTTCAAGGTACGAAACACTCAATATTTTAAATTTTAATATATAAATTCTAAGTTCATAATAGGTATGTTAGATTCTAATGTAAGGTAAAGAGAATATCTATAACATAAATCTACCAGTGAAAGGGAAGAAACTGTATTTCTCGGTTTGGTAGCATTTACAACGCCACAACGTAAAAATTGTAGTTGAATACCATTCCAAGAACGGATTGGTCGCCCAACCAACAATTCAGCTTTCGTTATTTATATTTTCTCGGCAAAATTATCTTGCTCTCGACGAATCTTTGCAAAGAAATTTCCTCCGCATCTCTATAGTCCCATGGGTATTTTTAATCAAATTTCAGTTGAAAGTAATTATACAGGAGTGCTTTTTTGATAGAAGTGAACTTTAAATAATTTAAGATTTGTTTTAGCCCTTGATATGTCCCTTTTGCCCTTGATATGTCTAAGCATTATTTGCGTTGATTTCTAAAGCTTGATATATACCTAATAGCGCATTTGACGTGGTATTTCTTAATAAAATAAGTTTTTGGAAACAATTATTATTTATATATCTAATATTATAATAATATCTTGAACGATAGAAACATGATTTTGTGCAATTATTGAATAAATTTGTTGCTTAAACTGTATTAAAACTGTAATAGTAATAAAAAAGTCAAGCTGTAGTGAGAAACTCGAAGAGAAGTATTTCATCGCTTTTTCTAGGTTAATTATAAAGGGCTTGAGTGTTCTCTGTAGCGATAGGCAACTTAATTCACATTTTATATAAGCAATTTTTAATAATCGGGCTTTTGGAAATTTCAATTTTCCTTTACAGGGAGACTAGGCTATCCTGAAACCAAAATAATTATTTTTATGGCCGTATTACCGAGGCAAATTGCAAAACGCAACGATGCAAGGAAAATAATGGAAATTTCCTAGCAAACTAATCATCGAAATTCCTGAAATTCTGCTTGATGCAAATGAAATCAATAATTTCTATATTAGTGCTGTTTTTAACTCAGTTACTTCTGTTGTTCATATTTAAACACGATTGTAGCATCGAATTGAAAGTAGTAGTAGTAGTATCATTTATTTATAGAATTATACAAAGTCATTGTGCCCTACTCCTACTGTCTAATATAACTATAAATTAAGTATGTACATATTGTGTTTATAGACCCTGCTTGCCCACATGGGTAGCTACGGGACCACGCAACAGTCAAATACCCTGCTGGGGATCGGTGTTATCTAATGGCGTTACATTATGTAACAAGTAGTTTCGCGACCATGCTGTATGGAACTAACTTACATGGGCGCGCCCTTCAAGTGTGCTTAAGTTTTGGCTGCCGATAGGCTGTATTGTGGAGTGATGGTTTTAGATAGGTGGCATGTGTTGGCAGGTGGGCGATATGGAGAAAACTAAATGAAAAATTCCATTTCTCGTTTCTTTGGCTGACGTTAGTCGTTAAAGTAAATATTTACAGTCAACCTTACATTTAGGTAGGTCATTTATTATAAACATTCACGCTTCATGTATTACATTCATACTTCATGCATACGTTTATTCTATGTGCAATCATTGGCTGGTTTGAGTACTCGCCAGTTGCAGAAAGGAGATGTAATGGAATCGTTGGAGGCTGACGCCACGATGCTATAAAACGTTTGGGGGAGAAAAAGGAAGCGCAGACGTCCGGCCTAGCAGTGTGTGTATTTGCCAGGCTTTGATGCGCGTTTGAGCTTCGTAGCTTTGAGGCATCTTTGGTTAGGAATTCAGAATTCAGTCAGTTTTAGCGTTACGGCAACGGTAATGAGTCGGGCGACGCGAGTCTAACTGCTCGCTACCAATTTGCGTGGGCGAAAAATATGTAATATTGAATGTGCAGCACGGAGCGTCATAGTGACGCGAGTTTAGGACATGGACTGGCGCGTCGGCCGTGGCCGACCGGTCCGTCGCGTGCCTATTATAATAGGTTCGCGCGGAGTCGGCCGGCGTCGCCCTATGTGATGGGCCCTCTCGCATTTTCTTTTGTGCAACATTCGGTTCGTACTTGGTTAATAAATTATGGTCGCTGTTCGCTGTCTCACCTGGTACCTGGCGTTTGGATGGTATGTTCGTTGTTTGACTTTAATCAAACAACGGTATGTTTAATTGTTGTACGGAGTTGATTTGATAGTATAATAATTAAAATTTTAATTTAATATAATTATTTAGGGAGGCCTTTCTTCCATGTAAAATAGCGTAGTTTTCCCGTGTATTGGTCCGTGTCTCGGTCGGCGCTCTGGGTCGTATCGGGAGTTTGCCAGATTTGTAGTTATTTCCGAGCCATGAATTTCCCGGGTGAAAAATCTGCACGCTAGGCGATCGATGTGCTCTCGCACGTACTCCATCCCCGCCCAGTCGTGCAGATCTCTCGTCCGGGTGAGCCAGTTAGCTGAGAAGGCTGCTCTTAGATGTTTGTTTTGCATGACTTGGATTTTCCTAAGATGCGTCTCTGCGACCGCGCTCCACACTGGGGCGCCGTATAAGAGCGTCGGCCGAGTCACAGACCGATAGATAATCAACTTGTTTGTTGGACTAAGAAAAGAGCTGTGTCTTATTAATATATTTAGGCTGTTTGATAGTACAAAATTTTTGCTTTTGACATAGTTGATATGCTTGTGGAACCTTAGTCCAGAGTCTAGGATTATCCCCAGATATTTTACATGACTTTTCGGTTCGATGTTAGCGCCATTAAGGTTAAGAGGGGCCGCTTCATTATTTGTTCTTTTACGCGTAAAAATGGCGAGCTCCGTCTTGATCATAGTATGCCAAGACTTGATCCATATGCCTGCTCAAGTTATTTACGGCCGCCTGCGCGTGAGAGGCGGTGGAGTAAATAGCGGTATCATCAGCGTATAAAACCAGTGAGGTTTCGGGCGTTTTAGGGAAGTCGGCTATGTAGTAGCTGAAAAGAAGCGGGGACAGTACTGTTCCCTGGGGCACGCCAGCATTTAATGGTCGTGTGGTCGAGATCGATGTGCCAATTTTCACCGAGAAATTACGCTCAGCAAGGTATGACCCGGCGAGTGCTGCAAGATGCATTGGAAAATTATGCTCAATGAAGAGCTTGTGCAGCAGTCCGCCGTGCCACACCCTGTCAAACGCTCTCTCGATGTCGAGGAGTAGCAGGGCTGTGCAATGCCGATTGTTGAAGCCTTCGTAAATGTCTGAGACTATTTTCGCGGCAAGCATACTGGTACTATGCCCACCGCGAAAGCCGAATTGCTCCTTTTGGAGTATTCTCAGGCTCTCAGCTGCCCTGCTAAACCTCGGTAGCAAGAGTTTCTCGGTTACTTTACTCAGTGTATTCATGAGTGATATTGGCCGATATGAGGAAGTTTGGTGTGGGTCTTTTCCACTTTTATGGAACAGCACTATCCTCGCTTCTTTCCAGGGGTTGGGGAAGTGCTGCAGACGGATTATAGCATTCGCGATGTGCATTAGCTGTATAACGGTTTTTGATGGAATATTTTTAAGCAGGAGATAGGGAATAGTATCAATTCCCGGAGCCTTGTTCTTAGGCAGGTGTCTTAGGACTTTTCGAATCTCTCCAGGGGAGATTCGAATTTGTTCGAACACCGTAGGTGGTATGGGGTAGGCGCGGCCACCGAACAGACTGGACTGCTCCGTGATGTACTCGTGCAATGGCACAGTATCTGGCGTGCTGCTGTGGACTTCCTCGAGGAAGTCCGCGAATGCCTCAGCCTTTCCCTGGTCGTCAAGGATGTCACGTCTTCGGTGATTTATCGCCGGGAATTCGGCTCGGGTACCGCGGACCTGCCTCGCGAGTTTCCACACAGAGCCGTCCTCTGTGCCGAGCTCATTTACGAAGCGCATCCATTTTGAGCTTTTGTGCTCTCGGGTTTTAGTTTTTATCTGTTCGGTGATCTCGTCTATTCGGCGCTTTTCTATAGCGTTGCGGTTCCTTTGACACCTGCGTCGAAGTCGATTTCGGAGATTAATAAGGTTCAGGATATCGTCAGGAAGAGTTTCCACGTATGGTTTCTTCCTGACTACCGGACATAGGGCGTCTCGTACGCGCTGGATGTTGGTGGTTAGAGTGTTCACTTCTTGCTCTAGTTCCTGGATAGTGTCGATTTGCCTCGGGATATGCGTGACTGCATTCATCTCCCTACGAAACACGCGCCAGTCAAGGTTTTTGTATGAGACATAGGTCTCATAGGCTACCGGCCGCCTGTCAGGCCTTAATGCTGACAGGCTAAGCTTGACCGGCAGGTGATCCGAATTGAGGTCATTTATCACTCTAAGAGTGTTGTTGTTGTTTATCCCTCGGGTCATCGCCACATCCAGGAAGGAGGGCCGTCTGTGAACATCAGCGGGATAATGAGTAGGGGAGTTTGGGCGTAAAAGCTGGATGTCCAGGTTGTCTTCTAAGATTGACTCTAAAATGCGTCCATGTGAATTAGTATAATTGTCGCCAAGATTTATGTTGTTTGCATTAAAATCACCAATTAATAGTGATTTACAGCCTGGCTGCAGAAAGGCTAAGAAATCTTGTTGGGTGTAACGAGGGCCGTGCGCCGCATATCCCCCACTAATGCACAGGCCCCCCTCTAGTTCAACGCTAACGTGTTCTATTGCTGTGCGCAATCTCGTTTTTCTTTTGTATCGGAGGGACCTGTGCAGCAAGCAAGCAACGCCCCCCCCCGCGCCGATCTGGCCTGTCGTATCTTTCGATTACATAGCCACGGAATTTTATGTTTATATTTGGATTTAAGTGCGTTTCGTTTAAGAAGACAACCTGGGGCTGGGATTTATACAGAAAATTGCGGAATTCGTCAAGCTTCTGCCTGATTCCATTACAGTTCCAAGAAACAATGTGTAACATTTATATTTATATGTGCTATTAATTGCCCTGAATGTTGTATTTGTGCATTTCTATTGCAAAGAATCGCAGCGAGGCTTGTATTAGAAGCTGCTTATCGCCGTTGCACTCTCTTAGCATTGAGGCATACTCATCAAGGGCAAAAAATAGCTCATTTAAGTTTATGAGGGAGTTGATTTCATTAACGACACTTGAAAGGCGGGTTATGTTAGCTATAGTATTGATAGTTACAGCATGATCGCTTACCGGGTTTGGTGGATTAATACTCTCGTGTTGCGTAGTCCTGTTTTGTAGGGTGTTTGGGAAATTTTTGTCATAGGTGGCTCTCTTGTCTTCCTGGATTGTTCTTGGGATTTCTATGGGTGCATTTCTACCCCGGCCCTCGTTCTTTTCGCCATTCTGCCCCCGCCAGGCCGGCTTGGCGGGCAGAGGAGCAGGTTTGTAGTTTCGGCGTTGGTTTGGGTTTCGTTTGACTTGGTTTTCTTTGATCTGGTCTGTTTTGAATATATAGACCGGACAGCTGGTGTCGATGGATCTATGCGGCCCCCCACAGTTTGCGCATTTGATCTGGTTAGACTCGCATGAGGTAATCTTATGGGGCAGGCTGCATTTGCTGCAACGCACATCCTTACGGCAATAGGTTGACGAATGGCCGTAGCCCTGGCACCATTTGCACTGAGTTACGATTTTTTCTGATTTGCGGTATTCCCAGGTGACTTTTATGTTTAATAGGAATTTTACATCTTGTTGAAGCTTACGTAGAGTGGTTTGCGAATCGAGAACTACTAAGTATAGAGGCACTTTCGTCTTTTTCATTAGATATATATTTATTACGTCAATGTTGTATGAGTCTGTTAGATCTTCCTTAATTTCTGCAAGTGGGATGTCTCTGTCTAGGCCTCTTAAGACATAGGCCTTTGTTTTCTGTGTTTTGTTGGCGTACGTGTGATAAGGAAGCCTGTTGTCGTCCATCATTTTCTTTAAAGTTGCCCAGTCTCTCTCGTTTTCTGTGTAGATTATTGTGGAGTATTTAGTGTACTTGATGGTATAGTTTGTGATTTTCATCTGTTTCATATCGTCTCTTAGGGTCTTATGATTAGTAATTTTCCCATGCAGGACGACGGGGGGTGGAAGTGTCTTTTTGATTTTGCTGGCATCCTTTTTTGGGGGGTTCCTTGATTTTAAGGCTTTCTTTTTGGGTAGTGCGTTTTGGGTGTTTTCATCCTCGTCCAGGTCACTGAGCGCCTCAAACGAGTTGCTCAGGCGCAAGGGTGGGGGACCATCCATGTCTAGCCTTACTACCTTAACATTCTTACTGAAGGGTAAGGGTTTGTAAGGGGTTTTAAAAGCCCCGTTGTCTATCTCCATTTGAGTAGGAGCCTTAGTTTGCTCAAGTATCTCGTTTTCGAAAACCAAAGAAATACTTGATGTTGAAGCTTTCGATGAGAGAGTGTCTTTTGAAGGAGGTGTCGTGTGTTTATTTTCGGGGTCGACGCTAGGGTTCAAGATTAACTTGGGACGCTTTAGATGTTCGCGGCCAGTGTCGATACGAGGTTTAGCATCTCTTCTTTTAGGGTTGGAATTATGTTTCAGCTTGAGGTGCTCTACTCCCTTACTGAGGGCCAGATATACCTCTGTTGTTGATTTGTAACTTACTAAGTTAAGCGGAACCACTAATGAGCGGCATTCGGGGCACGTATCTTTGTTTCTGTCCAGCCTATGCTGAGCAGTACGCACTCGTTTTAATGAGGCCTCACTTAATGTTTCGCCCGTAGCTTCTAGGGATTTGAGGGAGTTTGTGTCGTCAAACTCTGACTCGCTCATTTTTTATTGAGGGGAGCTGGGGCTCCGACCCCGGTTTGGTGAATTTATTACTATATACAAGCTAAACAATACACTATTTACAGGAATTAGTTATAATAATTATTTACACAGGAATTTGTTGTTCACAGAACCAGCCCGAGAATTCTGAGTTCCTTTATCAGTCCGAATGCTTGGCCCGCAAGATTCGGAATGAAAGGGTTTTCCAGGCCTAGAAGTTATGCAATGTGACATCTGGTGACGTAATGAATACTAATATTTTAATTTAATTTTTTATTTAGTGAAAAATATTTTGTTTGCAATTTAAAGTAGTTTTATTTTCCCAGGGACTTTACAATCGTGTACGCTATAAATAATATGGTTCATTCATCCGTGTCCAGCGCTGTCTATTTTAAATTATTGTTTGGATTAAATAATAGTAGTAACTGTCGTGGTGCTGTAGATATTCTTACTTTAACTTTGAGAGTTATTTTCTAAGATAGAAATTAAACGCAAGGGTAAGACCTCAAATATTTTCTATAAATGTGCCTCAAAAGTGCTGTGTAGCAACCATGCTAAAAATTGCTCATTAGGCGGTTCATACACCAGGTTTACTCATTTTTTTTTTGTAAAAGTGTGTGTCTATGCCTTGGCAGCTAGAGTAGGGCACCACTTTTTTTACAAGAAATTTATCAATGCATATAATAAATAACTTATTTTTTTAAACACGTAAACTTACACCAACGCTTTTACCACAATTAATCCCAACTCAATCAAATCATTTTCAGGTTATGGTTAAGCTCTCAAACTAATAAGAAGATTCTCTTGTAAGGTATCTTACCGATATTATGAGAATAATAAATCAAATTAACATAACATACTGCTTGTTATACAGCAACACGTTTTTCTTCTTGAAGTTAAAAGTAAAGATCTTTAATTAAAAGGAAACCTATCCCCGGAGAGTCGTATTGCAAATGCCCTGCCCCGGTAGTGGGGTCGTTAGAGCGCCACCAGTTCTGTCCAACTAAACTGAAAAAGCTCCGCGAGTGTTGTGCAAGGTGGCTAGGCCCGCTTATTAAATTAAAAAGGCACCTAATCTCAACTAAACAAGAAAACAAGAAAACATAATCTAAAATTTAAGGAACAAAATATTTGCTACTAAATTCTTCTTTTTTTTTGTTTGAAAATACTGCAACAATCCCAGGAATGTCAAATGAGTATTAAAGTAATTGATAAAATAAACAGAGTACAATATGGAGATTGTACGGAGACCAATTTTGTTGTTTATTTATACTCGATACTGTATGCCTTACAACTAAATGCACTAAACACTACAAACCGAAGTGATCACTTTGATGTTAACTAAGCTAATTACATCTAGGTATGCGTGCGCTAATAGCTGCACCAATTTTAAATGTAGCAATAATAATCTGTAGCAATGAACGGCCACAATAATTAAATCAAATGACTCGATAAACTAATAAAAGGAATAAAATTAGAATAAAACTTATTGAAAACTTGGCCGTCAATGCTTGATTTATATTATAAAGAAAGAAACTTCGGTGCGGTTATATTACTCGATAAAGGAATGAAAAGAATACTATTATGGAAACTGTTTTAAAGCCTGTCAATGCTTGACTTATATTAAAAAGAGAGAAAATTCAGAGCAATTAGATTAACCGGTCCGATAAACCAGTGAATAAATGACAATAAAATTAATGAACTATCTCAGAGCTTGAAGGTCAATGGTTGATTTATATTAAAAGAAGGAAAATTAAGAGCGATTATATTAAACTGATAAACAACCGAATTCATGAAAGATAAAGCTTCTGTACGATACCCAAATCCGGTTGTCGAACTCTGGTGGAGGCGCGGGGCAGATATCTCAGGTACTGCTATTCGATGGCCCCGAGGGAAAGAACTAGCCGAGGACTTGATAGATCGGTGTCAAGATTGGCTGATAATTGAACTGTGGCCGACTGATTGAAGTTGTGGCCCGCTAGTAAAACTTGCAGCCTGCTAGCAAAAGTGGTAGCCTGGTGGTAAAGGTGGTAGCCTGGTAGTAAAACGTGGTAGCCTGCTGGTAAAACCCTCGTTAGTGTGTGAGGGCTATGGGAGATTCGACGGTCTCGGTCTTATATGACGAAAATGGAAAGCATCTAGTACAGTATTTAGATCCCGAAAAATCGGTCGTGTCAACACACCAAGAGATACCACAATATATCCCCCAAAGAAAAAGGTCGTATTAAATCACAATACTAAATGTGGAGTCTCAATATGACTGCACTAGCAAACCTTCTTCTCGCCTTGAAAGGTAATCTTAAAAGAACTTTCGATTGGTTTCCGTCAATTTGCCTTTCTCCTTCTACGAGATTAAAAAAACTAGGTCGGATCAAGAAGTAGTAATGGGCTGAAACATGCCAAGTGATTTCGATACAAGGAATAATCCTAAGATAGTAAACGACTTAGTTCTCGTTTATTATGATGGTAAATGACGGCGGAAGCCACAATTAATGAGCTAAAATTACATTTTTCAAGAAATGCTAGGAAATACTTCTACGAAAATGAATAAACCTTTAAAAATCTAAATCGAGAGCGACAAGCACGGGAGGACAGCCCATTCTTATTATTAGCAACGAACAACCGAACATTACAAAAACTGCAGCCTGCCGTGTGAAGATAAATATATTTAAAAGCAGAGGTACCAAAACGATGGAGTCCGGCAACCAAGGGGTTCCCAAAAAGTTATGAAATATTCAAACCGACAATAAAATATGAATCGACGAGTTTAATGCAGCGTACAATCGGGTTTTATTAACAGATTTCTTAAAAATATAAATCGGTTCGCTGGACGTTCTACAATAATGTAATATAAATCAAGCCAAACTATCCTAATAACAATGTGCTTCGCTTATCAACTAAAATTAATATAGTCACAACGTGTTATAAATGCCAATACAACTATATCGTTAACCCATACTTAGAATAGAGTTAATTTACATTAAGAAAGGCGGCAATTTCAAGCGAATTGGTAGCAAATCGAATCAATAAATTTAGAATTAATAAACCGATGAGTGCAAAATACAGCATCTTTTTTTCCTAAATGCGGCGTATAAATGAAATTCAAAAATATTTGACACTGGCAAAATCGGACTATTACAATACTATGCCTTATAACCTTAATATTGCCCAAATCGTATTGTATAGGTATAGTCAGTAAGTATATGCAAGAATAAATGAAATTATTTTTAACCAAACTTAACCTAAATCAATCCCATGACAGAGACAATATCAGTAGACCAATAAACAGTGCTCAATAATACCAAATCAATAAAATAACCAGTGCGGTAAATATGTGCATATAGAGCCGTTAAATATCTCTAGGTAAACGAATTGAGCTCAAGTTGAATCCGATATCAAAACGACAAATTAAATTAGTAAATTTCAGTTATGTGAAATTAATTACTGCCATGAGCTTTACAGCCAAATACAGTAAAAATCAACTCAATCAGTTATTCGGATACTAGCCAAATGAATTCTCTAACAAACTAAAGATAAAATTAAGTACCTCTTTTAAAGGCAAGCTCGATAAGCAAGATAGCCAGATCAATAAATGAAACGAGAATTAACGAGAATACGAATGATAGACGTCAAACGACCTACAGTTGTTTAAATATAAATTCATTAATTTAATTGATACATAACGGTAAGAAATACACGGTAATTTAGGCAACTATTATCATTAAAATGATATATCACGGTAAGAAACATACGATAATTAGGGCAAATAACCTTCAATCATTTAGATATATATTCATTAATTCAAATGATATATACCGCCTAGCTTGAAATCCATTAATCAAAAGATTATATAACGGTAAGAAATATAGGGCAATTAAGGCTCTTATATAAATTAAAATCGAATTAACTTGATTTTGGTCGTTGTAGGCACTGGCGCTTCCTGCGTAGTACGTCTTCACTATGTGGTTGCGTCACCCTTGACCAAAAAAGGCCTCGGTACGGCTAACTGACGGCGGTATTAGCGGGGTCAGCGTGAAATTCTACCTCACAGAAGGAAGTTACCATAGAAGGAATTCTGTCCCACAGAAGGACCCTTAACTTTAGCCATCTTAAATAGAAACACTCCTGTCGAACATACCTTTAAAAAAAGGGGTCACCGCACTAGTTCATCACACAACGCTTATAGACGATATGGCCGATAATTTTAGAAAATATACATTCTACTTAATTTGCTTAATACTGCAACGGCACAATCAGCTTAGACCTGAGGTCAAAAATAGCAATGATAAATTCCGATATGGAAAACTGCCTGCTCGCCTTGAGTGTTCAGGCGAGAAGGGCTATCAATTTTCTCAAAAAAGAATATTTTACTCATTTTACTATGCATTCTTTTTTGTTACCCTTCCTAATATATTGTCTTAATTATGTTTTTATTTGTTACAGTAAAACTTCTGCCGCCCTTATAAACGACCCCCGGAACTAGCGACCGATTTTGAAATCCCCAAGTTTACAAATTGTAAGGCTCATTTTATTGTACCTGTTTATGCCGACCCTTCTCAAAAACGACCGCGGGCACTTATCATCGGAATTTCCTAATATACAACGATGCTAAAATCACCCTCAAAAAAGGACAATAAAGGCCAACAAGATGTTTATGGCACAAATTGCTTTATGATTGATGAGCCATCTTAAGCGCAAACTAGATTCCGCTTTTTTTAACTTTATTCTTATTTTGAACTATGGCGGGTAAAAGGAAACTCCTCGCTTTGAAAGAAAGAATTGATATAATCGATGAAAGTGAAAAAGGTGGTTTAAGTACTACGAAATTGGCCGAAAAATTTAAAGTTGGCGCGACTTTATTGTTACAAAATAAAGAAGAAGTTAGAAGTTTATATCAAGAACAAAAGAGAAAGTTTCCTAAAACCGAGAGACTTGCTGTGGACAAAGATTTTTTTTAATTTGTTTTGTAAGGCTCAAAATAAGCCCTTACCAATATCGATGCCCATAATTCAAGCAACATCTCTTGGACTAAGCGGCTTCAAAGCATCAAATGGACGGTTAGATAGATTTCGTCAGTAGGCACGTTATTACTTTCAAGGCAGTTTGGGTTAGCAAAAGTAAAAACTTGGAAGATCGGCCACTTTGAAAGATTAGGCCCCAAAGAATGTTTATAATCCAGACGAGAAAGGTCTCTACTATTGTGCATTGCCAACCAAAATATATGCCTTGAAAAATTATTAATGTTCTGGAAGAAAAGCTGCAAAACTCCGAATTACAATTTTGTTCTGTACGAACATGAGAGGTAAACTACTTATCATAAATAAAAGCAAATGCTTTAAAGGGGCGCACATTGATAAGTTGTGTACCAAAGCATTGCTCTCGCCAATGCTTTGGTACGTATCACACCGGTACTTCTGAAAAATATGCTTCAAACAAGTAAGAAGCTTCTGTACGTAGTATATTTTATTAGATCCCTCTGGCTTTTTAGGACTGTTGAAATAAGGTTTGGACAGAGGAAATAAACACCTGCTTTTAGATGTGGTTGAATATATCACTATGTTTCCCAAAGATGAATGAGATAACTAATAATGCCGAAGTTTTTGGACTTTGTTTTAGCAGATCGCTCAGACTTATTATTCTCGGTTTGTGCATTGTGCAATAAAAACGAAACAAACTCCTTGAAAAAATTTTGCTGAATATTTCCAATTCAGGAGAACTTGCAAGAATTGATGGGTCATTGACACATTGAGTTTCGTTTGGAATATTGAGCCGTGGTATGCGGATATTTGTCAGTGACGACCATATGACTCTATTATTCGCAGCAGTAGTTTCAACTTGTTCGTTTACGTGTTCTGCATCGATGTTCCTCTCTTCTTCACTACTCTCCCTATTTTTGTTTGCACTTTCCTCTTCGGGGGTATTAGACGGCTCAGACTCATCACTGTTGTGAAGCGGGTCTGCTTCTGATCAGGACTTCCCGGAAGCGCTATTGCATTCATCAGGTGGAGACAGATCTTCTATATTATCGGCAATATCCTCAAGTTCAGCTTCAGTCAACTTTTTTAGTCAGCAAACTGTGAAAAACCATTAGGATTTAAATAACCCAACCAAGAATCCCAGTGGGATACATGTATTCCAGCAAGAATCATTGTGCCATAATATGCAATAAAATTTAAACAAATTATCAATTAAACATTACTACTGTTAAATGGTCAACTTACCTGTAAATATCGTTCCCAAAACGACACTTAAATTGCATAATTTGCTCAAAAACGGATTAAAAAGTGGGTCACGTGCAGTTTGTTAGCTGTTTGCAAGCAGACTGGCACGCTCACAGTGTGTCGCTGCAGTCAAAAACATGTAATATAGTTAAAAGACTGAATGATTGATCTAGGGGAGTGTTAATACACTGCGACCTCTACAGATCTATTGTGTCCCCCCTTCCATGGTGCTTCTGTTGATGTGATTCTCAATCAGAGCACCTCATCCAGCTTCAGTGCTTTGATAAAATCAAGTAGTCTGGATGGTTCTATGGATGGAAATTCCTCCTGTTCGATGATGCAGCACCCGAAGCAGGCCATACGCCTGTTCGCGACCCCTCACACTCCGTGAGAAGGTGTTCCGGGGTTTTCTCCCCTTCCTCACAGAACCGACAACTGTCCTCGTTTTCAATTTTTATTCTCTCCAAGTGCTTTCTCAACCGCCAATGGCTCGTAACAAAACCAGTGACGATGCGGAGATTGTTCTTACTCAGTATCATAAGGTGTTTTGATCTTCCTGGGTGAGGGGGCCCTAGAAACATCTTCGATTGCCTTAACCCTCGAAGGCTTTCCCATAAACTAATCCATTTGATTCGCTCTTCTTTCCTTAATTCTTCCTTGCAGGTATGCGTCCCTATGCCACAGAAAGTTCCCCGTCCTAAAAGCGGAGTTTGTGCTCCTACTTTTGCCAATTGGTCTGCTTTTTCGTTGCGTTCTATCCCAGCGTGTCCTGGTATCCATGGAAGGGATAATTTATTATTCCTGCCTAGTTCATTTAACTTATCTAGGCATTCCCATACCACTCTGGAGCTGATTGTTGTTTAGCTCACAGCTTTGATGGCTGCTTGACTGTCTGAGAAGATGACAATATCTTTATTTCTATAGTTTTTGTCAAGGATGAACTGCGCTCATTTTCCTATGGCGTTAATTTCCGCCTGAAATATGTCATGGTGTCTTCCCATTGCTTCGGCTCTGGTCCTCTGTTTAGTTCTTGCCCCGTCTGTAAACCATTTTATGGCACTTTGCTGCGATTTGAGAATGCAAGTGGTATTCTCTTACCATTCTCCTCTACTTCTTATCACGACCGTGAAGTATTTTTGAAAATTGTATCTTTTGACTAAATCGTCCCTGGGGAGCCCAAGAAGTGGTACATGCTTTGTCAGGTATGTTAAGTCACTCTTTCTAAGCCATCTTCCCTCTCTTGTAATCTAGTAATTGCTTGTCTAGCTGCTCCCTCTACAACAATGTGTAGAGGTGCGAGACCCATTAGAACGCGATTTCTATGTTATACCGGACTTATAAGGCACAGTGGATATTTTGGAAAAGTCCTTGGGATCTATATGTCTTGGTGGGCCTCAAAGGGTTAGTACATGTGGATAGAGAAATAAAGATAACGTTACCTTAACTCATGCCTTAAGATATATTTCGGTGACAAACTTTGTCCCTGATAACAATACAGAACTGCCTTTCTAAAGCCGGATTTATATGCAATATAGATATGGAGGATTTCGAGGCATAAGATAGTATTCCGCTCGCCCAACTGTTTCCTACCTTAAACGAGATTGGTTGGATTTGAAACGATTTGCGTTAATTGATAGCGGTGTGGCAACCGAGACTAAAGAATTGACCATAATAGACTGCATTGAAGAGGTAACAAGTGGGTCCATCTACTTACGAATCTTACGATTGTGAAACTGAGGATAAGGAACCTGAAATTATTCCAGTGTAGAATATCACAAGCCCATCTGAAGCTTGTGCAAGTTTGAGAGACTTAGTAATATCTTTGTTAATGTGAGCCATTCTAACATGGTTACAGATGTGTCTAAGCTATTACTAAAATATGAGCATGAATTTTCTAAAAATAAACTGAAATATATGAAACAATCATTGATTTCCCACTATTTAAAAAAAAATATTCTTATATGTTGGTCGGTATAAACAATTAATTCTTAAATCATTTATCACCACAAAGGAGGGGGTGGTAATTAACTTTATAATTAACCAATTTAATTAGTGGACTGTATCAAAATAGGTTGGTGGGGTTTTATTCATAGGGTGTGAAATGAAACATGTATTATAGGTATTACGTACTTTAATAATGCTAGCTTTAATTTGCATTAAATATGATCATTGTATAAAATGATTTTTAACTACTTTCATGCATTCATCCTTGCACACATAAAACTAAATACTGTGCATCAAGTTAACTATTACTAAATGTCTAACAAAACTTTTTGATTATTTAATTTTAAATGAACACCTTGCTTTACTGACTTTAATTAATCTTTCTTATATTTCAACTAACTGTTTTTCGGTCACACTAAATACCTTGTTACTTTTCTTCTTCTACAATTATCTCAACTTAACTTCAACAGAGATATAAGACTTCGAAACTTGATTCGAATTTTGAGTACAGGAACAGATTTGTCTTACTTCTTATATTACTACAATGTTCCAACCGCCATTTTACCTTCTTCAAACGGCACAGGAGAGACGAGGAGACGCTATCGCGTTTTCTGTCTTGAGAAAATGGTTAAAAACGCCAAAAAGAGTTCCTTGTCCAAGCTTGGACAAGGAGAACAGAGTACAGCAGAGATTTTCTAAATATATCTGCAAACAAATTGAGAAAATGGCCCAATATCTTGGCGCCAACCAGAGCTGCGACTAGGTAGATACTTCACGAGTGACCTATTGTACTGCACTAAATTCTAATTTCTCTAGAAGTAGATAGAAAAGCGGTAACGACGTGGGCGAGCCCATTATCGCATTTGAGAGGGTAAAAAAATGATCTTTCTTTATTTGACATATTATTGTTGTTTACACAACATTGACGGAGATAAAAACATATTAAATTTAAACGTTTAAAAACGGTTTTTTTGAGTGAGAGTGACAACTTGCTTTTTAGCTATTGTTTAATATAATGGCATCTATTCTACCGACAATCCAGGTTCGGACTAAGGAGTAACTGAATTACAATGCTTTAAATGCACAAATTGCTGTTTAGCTGGGGTGAAATAAATCTATTCGTAGTTTAATTATGGCTCAACCATTCTACGAACATAAAGGGTGTTATCATAGAACTATACGATGAAAACGATAAGTTAATACAAATGTTTGGATGTTTCCCCCATATATGTAGTATTTACCTGTACACAAATAAATTAATAGGATAGAAGTGGTATGAATGGGAAACTTTTTTATACGAGCAATATTTTTCTCATTTTTATAGGAAATCATCTGGGTTTCTGCCAAAATATTTTAAAACCGTGAACAATAATTGAAGTTTACGCAGAATATTATGAATTTCAATACAAAAAAATAATACATTTTCTTTTAAATTAAAACGAATGGCCCATTCATAACACCCATGCTTTCAATTGGACCGGACCACGTTATGAATGGGACAAAAAAATAAATTATGCATGATTTTGTTTTACTCTTATTTTATTGACAAAAATGTAATACAAATAATGTAATGTAATACAATGTAATGTAATACAAATAAAATACTCTAGGAACTTGAGTACATAAAAATAGATACTCTTCATTTTACCAGTCCTTTAATTCAAAATCTTTCCAAGTTATTTTTCGTAATGATTACAAAAATATGAAATCTTAAAGCAGATTGAACGAGCCTCATTTGTTTCGGGTTCAGGAAACTTCCTTAAAATCCGATGTCTTGACACTTCACAAATTTCTTCCTATACAGGATACACAAACTTTTCAGAATTTCCATGGCGCCTAAAATTTTAACTGGGAATTCTAAGTTTGTAAGCTTTTCTTCAACAATTCCAATGTAGGAAATTTTGTTCTTCTTTGTGGAAAAGTCGGCTAATACATAGTCCATTATCTGTACTACAAAATCATCCACTTCCTCAAATATTTCAAATTCCTTGTCGCTGTTTTTTTCCAATTTCCGTAAAAAATCATCTGTGTCAACCGAATATTGAGCCTCAAATTCTTCTGGCCCATCTTTATCCTTTTCACTCCCGTTTGTCACATTTTTTCCATTTCTTCTGTTTCTTCTTTCATTAGATTCGTCAGTTCAGGAGTGTCCTCCACCTTGTTTATTTTCCCCTAGGGTGCTTTTGGGAAAGGATGTATTGCTTCAGGAGTGGTATAAGATGTAGAAATTTCGTCTGGTAAGGTAAGGGTAGTATGTCCACTGCTTGAAGAAACCTCAACAGAATCTACATTTGGTGCTTCATTGTTCCTAATGTTAGGAGTCTCACGATCTGTTACAAAAGAGCACAAAAAAGAATATTCTTCGCCCAATATTTACGATTGAGTGGATATATTCCAATAGACGAAAATCCAGAAATAATATTCTTAGGGGAGAACGCATTTAAAAAGGCCCTATTAACAGTTTCAGCAATTTCATAAATTGTTAAAATTTGGCCAGAATTTACAAGCATCCACTCGTTTTGCGCCACCTTTACATAAGTCTTAAAAGGACCATATACAAACTTATCTAATGGCTGCAGCCTGTGGTTGCAGTGCGGTGGGAAAATGGGCAAGGCTACATTGTTTTCTTTGACCAATCTGACAACTCTCACGCTAATATAAGATTCGTGGTTGTCTAATATAAGAAGAACTGCTGAATCTTCCGACGATTTCGTATGTTTAATAAAATGTTCAGGGCTGCTATACAAATTTGCTTTATTCATCCATCCCGATTGATTCGCCAGACCAACACTTCCCACAGGACCAACTTTCAACATAATTTTTTAAGGTTTACATTTGAAAATATGAAGACTAAGGGCATAAAATTTCCAGAAGCCGAAATGAAATTTAGAATTTTTATAAGTTGTCCCCTTTTAGTTGAAGTCGCCTGACCCACTTGTTTGAGACCCTTTTCGCAAGAATTTTTCGTTGGTCAGTTGTTATACCGGTCTCATCACAATTAAATATTCGGTCTGGCGATGGCGTGAAGTTGAATTTTCCCAAGATGTTCTCCAGATTATCGAAAAATTTGTTGGCATTGACCGCATTAAAAGATGTTGCTCTTTTTCTGGCTTACCTATACTTAAAATTTGTTTATGACAGCGTAGAAATTCTTTCAGCCAGTCTTTACCAGCCATCTGAATATCATTCCACTTCTCTGGATCCGCCAAATTTATTTCTTCGGCATACCTATATTAGGAGTGTGTCTAAAGTCTCGTACGTTACTAAGCTCTTTAGCAACCTGCATTTGACGGTTAAGTGCTGATATGAAACAGAAAATCTCGCACAAATAACAGCTCGTTCCAAGGGTGGTTGCTATTAAAAGGCTTTACTGTAATTAATAAACGTATTTGTTTATGAAATGTATGAACAGTTCAATAGCACCAAATCCAAATTCATACATAATCTTACAGTTATAAAAAAGCTCATTAATCATGAGAGGTTAGAGTCTTAGAAACTAGCTTAACTTTAATTGAAGGCCTGAGGTTACAATACAAAAAGAGGGTTTTCTTATTTCAGTGTAAGTGGTGCACAAAGAACTAGCAAAGAAATCCAGAAATTACTACATAATCCAGTATTATTTACACTGCGTCTTAACAGTTCTTAATTCAAAATTGTATCAGTCTCCGCATCTGTCTGGACGGCTGCTTTTTTCAGCGGCCTTTGGTTTATCTATTACTATTAATAATAATTATAATAATATATATAATAAACGTAATATTATTACGGTATATTAATTTAATGTAAGCATATCAAAATGCGTATAGCATAAAGTTACATAAAATATGCAAATTAAGCATTTCATTAGAATTTAGGTTAAAATTAGGGATGCAATGGTCCCGAAAAGGGTCCAGATTGTATTAATTAACCACGCCATTTATGATGAGCTGAAACGGTATTAGTTTAGTAATTTGAGATATTATTAACTAGACTGCCCAAGCGATATTGCCTATCTACAGGATCAATATGAAGGGTAATCAAATACATGTAATGCCGTGACTCGTGTCTCAATTTATGAATGACTTAAGAGTCAAGCGCGACGCAGAGGCAGGATTCATTTCATGAGCGACGATAAAATAAATTAACAACTTTTTGTCACCAGTGAGTGAATCTATGAGCAGGATTTTTTTGTGCCCAATATTATGAAGACCTTTAAAGTAAGTTGGCCCAAAGACCTTAATACTAAAAGTCAACCAATATTTTTCCGGGCTGACTTGTCCGCAATAATATCTGAAAATTGGCAGAAAAGCAGAACCATTTCCATTCCATGTTTTTGTTCAACGTTTTTGTAAAATCTAATGATGGGACTAGATTGAATTAAATATTGCTTGTCGGTATAAACAATTAGTTTTTAAATCATTTATGACTACAAAGGACCAACCCTAGGTTGGTGGGATTTTATTCATAGGGTGTGAATTGAAACATGTATAATATTTTTTGGTATTATGTACCTACTTTAATAATGCAGGATTTAATTTACATTAAATATAATCAATAAATAAAATGTTTTCTAACTGCTTTCGTGCATTCATCCTTTCACACATAAAATTACATACTTTACATCAGGTTAACTATGAATAAATATCTAACAAACGTTTTTGATAATTTGAATTTAACATGAACGTTTTTCTTTACTGAATTTAATCAACTTTCTCTATTTCAACTAACTACTATTCCGTTCACACAAAATACCTTGTTACTTTGATTTTTCTGCAATTCTCTCAACTTAACTTCAAAACTTGATTCGAATCTTAAATACAGGAATAGATTTGTCTTACTTCTTACTACAATTTTCCAACCGCCAGTTTACTTTTTTCAATCGGCAACAGAAGAGATACTACAAGCTGTATGTCTTGAGAAAATGCGTAAAAACACCCAAAAGAGTCCCTAATTCAGCTTTGAAAAAGGGGAACAGAGTGCACCAGATATTTTCTAAATATCTGTGCAAACAAATGAGAAAAATGGCTACATATTTTGGCGTCAAACAGAGCAGCGATACGGGCTGATGTTCTTGGCGCCAAACTCCTGGTAAGGCACATCTTCGACTCCAACCTTCAACTTCTACTAAACTTAAATTTTTCCTACCGGCACGCGGCAGGGGAGAACAGCAAGGGAAATTCGATTAATGCATTTGAGAGGATAGAAAAATATTATTTCTTTATTTGACATGTATTGTTTACATAACATTAACGGAGACAAAGATATATTAAATTGAAAACGAATAAAAAAGTTTTCCTTGACGAAGAATGACAAATTGCTATATTTCCAGCGATTGTTTTATATAATGGGATCGACCCCATCCGGGTTCGGAGTAACTGCGATGCTTTAAATGGGTTGAAGCAAGTCTATTTGGGTTTTAATTATGGCGCAATCATACTACGAACATACAGGGTGTTATCACCAAACTATACGGTGAAAAACGATAAGTTAATACACATGTTGGGGTGTTTCCCCAACATTGCTTAATATGCCATTTTTAGGGTTAATATGGAAACACACCTTTCTGTTTCCTATAAAATAAAAGGGAGTGCTTGCAAGGGAGTATGATGGATATAGTCCAGTCAAAGAATGGACTGAGTGAGCTTTTAGCTCTATTTTCGAACAGACACTTTTGAACCCTGCTGTTCATTGTAACAGTCTTATTTTGCCACTATAAAATATTATAAATTTTATTTTATATGCTGCATTTAGCAACAAAATACTCTATATTTTCTGGTAAGAATTATTGAGTATTAACCTCTTCGATTAATTAATTATAAATTCATTTATTTGATTTGTTGTCAGTAAGTTTAGTGGACTTCCTCTTGCAGCATTTATTCATATTAATTTATTATACATACGATTACGATTATTAATACATGATATGATTAGCTTTTATAGCACTGTTGTGGCCATAAGTGGCTGGGCCCCTGCTATGGTGCAATTCACCTTAGATATAGATAAAACTGAGTAGAATAAGTAGATATTATTTATTCAATTTAAAAAAAAAAGTTACGGTCAAATTTTTAGAATCTCTATAAAACATGTTTTCGAAATCCAAGCATCTTAGAATAGACGTTGGAAAATTTTGACCTTGAGATCTTCCAGTATCTGCCACTTGTTTTAGAAACACTCTGTAATTTGCTAAACTTAAAATAAATACTTATATACAAGATGTTCATTTGAATATTGTTACTGGAATTATTTTTCAGCAAAACTTCAACGTTACTGAAAAACAGTATCTCTTTGGCATAAATAGAGTAAATTTTGTTGTAAAAGTATTATTTGTCAAGAAACCCACATTAATAAGACACTACCTACAGTATTTTTGCTATTCTCTTGATATGAATTTCAGCATTAAATTGACAAATATATTTGCTGCGATTATTATAGAAAATATTACAGAATTCACTTCCGTAATCGATTAGTAAATAGATGAGTAAATGTTACAATGGAACTGCTTCTCGAGGATTATGATTTGCAAATTAACAAAGACAGTTGCAGCTTACGTTTTAAGCTGAATATAATTCCAGTTCCTATTGTACTAAGGCAAATGCTTCTTTGTTAACCATATCCATAGCTTCATTTAAATTTACTTAGCTAGATATCTAAAAACATTTTTGGGATACTACACAATTGACAAAGTTAAATTTCAGAAGCAAATGCTCGTCGTTCATTTAAATGCACGAGGGTGAAAGCAGCCTTTGAATAATGCAGTCATCAAACTATTTTCGTCAACTTTGTACGCCTACAAGGAACTTTCTGTATCGCTAAATATTCAACTTTTTCACGACTGAGCAAAAATTACTTGAATATTTTGGCTGACAGAATAGCGAATGTTTCGTATAACTTGTCTGGAATACCCATTAAATAAGAAAATATATATTTAATTAAAATACCACATTTATTATAGTGTGTTGTTTTACTTTGAAGTTCTATCATCGTGTTGGGAGAAGTAATGAAGAAAATGTGCTAGCTTATTTATATGAAACAAGCGCCTGTTTTAGAAGTGAACCAATTAAACCTGTCCAAAGCATAAAATATTTTTGTAAATAAATGTCTCGGCTATCTTCCGTCTAATTTTATCAGGAACTGGTCTTAAAATTGCGTTTTTAAACGATTTGCCTTCAAGGAACGGAAATAAAAAGCTATATATTTTATAGATAGCCACTTTATGAATTCTTATTATATTGAGTTTTAAAGAGGATATTGTAGATTTAACATAGTGTGAACTATTACAGTGTATAAGCTATTAAATGTTCAAGATGGCGGCCGACGATGTCGAAAGTTTATACGCTCCTGCGAAAATGTGTAAAATATGTAGTAAAAAGGTGAATAATCCAGTAAAGTGTTTGTGTTGTAAAGGTGAATACCACAGTCGTTGTGTTGTGAGAAGTCCAGGGTTTCTCA